>CAKAKR010064490.1:0-10652 GCA_916700685.1 Adelosebastes latens | reverse complement strand
TCATTAAAAGTCGACGATGTATTTGAGAATCAATACAGTATCACAAATCCTAATTTCGCGATACTCAATTGCATCAATTTTTTTTTATTCAGAGTACTTAAAATAACATAAAAATTGTAAATTGTATTTATTGATTTAACTATATAACTAAATATAACACATATAATTACTAGTATTATTACACATATATATAATGAATATATATATATATATATATATATATGTATGGCTGGTTTTATTTATATATATATAGCCTTAAATATTGCCCCTGTAAAGTCATAAAACATGACCAATATTTATATTTGACTATGTCATATTTAACAAAAATGAAACAATAACGTCTTCTGTAATAACATAATGTATTTGTTTCTTAAATCTAATGAATAATATATGCTTAATAATATAATATCTGATATATAATAAACGTTATCACGCTTTTTTATTTAATATTATGCGTTTTTTAAACATCATTATTTAATTTGATTATATATTTATCACATCAACGTAATTATGTAACAGCAAAATAATCAGATGGCAGAATGTGATATTTTTAAAATCTTTATTCATCCGTTAACAATTATTTTGCACGTTTTAAAAAAATATTATTTATATATATAATATATATATATATATATTTATTTATTAATTTAACTATATAACTAAATATATATAAACGCACACAAACATATAATTATTATTAGACATATATAATTATTATTATAATATATATATAATATTATATTCTAATTATTAATATTTTTTTTTTCCATAGGTCTAAAACCAGCCGTATATATATATATATATATATATACCCTTAAATCACACTTTTTTATTTAATATTATTCTTTTTTTATTTAATTATGTAATAGCAAAATAATCTGCATTTATCTGATAGTAGATTGTGATATGTTTTAAATGTTTATTCTGATAATAATAATAATTATTTATCCTGTATGCGTGTTGGATGCTGAGAGAATAATAACAACCTGATTGATCCGGACATTCATTCATCTAAATTTGAGATTTTAAACCCCCCTGACGCAACTTTCACATTTATATATTTATATATATTTATATATTTATATATATATATAAATATATATATATATATAAATATTATATTCTAATTATTATTATATTTTTTTCCATAGGTCTAAAACCAGCCATATATATATATAAATATATATAGCCTTAAATCAGTGTTTTTTATTTAATATTAATCTTCTTTTTTTTGTAATATCATTATTTAATTTGGTTATATATTTATCATGTAAATGTAATTATGTAACAGCAAAGAAATCTGATGGCAGAATGTGATATTTTATTGATCCGGACATTCATTCATCTAAATTTGAGATTTTAAACCTCCCTGACGTAACCTTTATATAAATATAAATATATATATATATAAATATTATATTCTAATTATTATATTTTTTTCCATAGGTCTAAAACCAGCCATATATATATATATATATATATATATATAGCCTTAAATCAGTATTTTTTTATTTAATATTATGCTTCTTTTTTTGTAATATCATTATTTAATTTGGTTATATATTTATCATGTAAATGTAATTATGTAACAGCTAAATAATCTGATGGCAGAATGAGATATTTTTAAAATGTTTATTCATCAGTTAACAATAAGCAGTTAATTTATTATTTTGCACGTTTTTAAAAAATATTATTTAATTTGGTTATATATTTATCACCTAATTATGTAATAATTTGTTTAATGTTTATTATTATTTTATCCTGCATGTGTGTTGGATGCTGGGAGAATAATAACAACCTGATTGATCCGGACATCCATTCATCTAAATTTGAGATTTCAAACCTCCCTGACGTAACTTTCACATTTATATATTTATATATATATATATATTTATTTATTTGTCTGTGCTGCCTCCTCTGTGTGGCTCTCCTCAGACCGCCTCGGTGTCGGAGCCGTGCAGTCAGCAGGGGGCACATCTCGCTCTCGCTGCTCTCAGTAATAATAATAATAAAGCGTTAGAGTCTGCTGCTGCTGCTGCTGCTGTCTGACCGACCAGCCTCCATCGGGCCGCGGGGTGATGGAGCTGAGCTGCTGCGTGTAGCTGGATGCGTCCGGCGGTCTGTTCGGTTCGGTTCGGTTCTGCTGTTATTGGATCATATTGGATCATCTGGGATCATCATCTGGTTCTGAGGACGCGGTTCCTCCCGCAGCCCCCCCACTCTCTCCCGGTCCATCCCGTGTTACTGTTACTGCTGAACACTGAACACTGAACATGGCGACTGTACCAGTCTATTGCATCTGCAGATTACCTTACGACGTGACCCAGTTTATGATCGAGTGCGACGCCTGTAAGGACTGGTTCCACGGCAGGTAAGATCCCCGTGTCTCTCTCCCGCCGCGGCTCGCTGCTGGGCTTTTATTTATGGCGCGTTTCTGCGTTCTGTTTAAAACAAACAAAAATGGCGAAGTCTCGGTGGCGTCTGACAGCTTTGTGGCTCTCAGCAGTCAGTCGGTCGGTCGGTCTGTGTGAGAGGAAGGAGAGGCCGCCGAGCAGAGCGGAGAGGAGGAGAGGAGGAGTTACACACAGCAGAGCGGTTTATATCGACAATAACACTAAACACATTCACCCTTTTTTAAAAAGTTATGTCGCTTCGTCTACTAACGGCTACTAACGGCTATTTAACGGCTCTTAACGTCCCGCGGAGCCGCCGAGCGGAGCCGTTCCGCGGGTCGCTGTTCTCCGTAGTCTCGCTTCTCTCCCATTCTTTCACCACATTCCCGCTCTCAGGCACACATTTAACCTTTATTGTGTTTAAATGGCGTCACATTTTAAGCTTTCACCGAGCCGTTTCACCGTGTGTTCTTCACCGAGCACGGCGGGAAATCACGACCGGTTTGTGGAGCTCGAGCTCCGCCGAGCAGCCTTCCTGCTGCCGGGCAGCGATGGCTGACTAACAGCCCGGACTGAGAGCTCCAGCGGGGCTTTAATACACACATTCACTCAGCAGGGTTTATCAGCACTTTGAGATATTTATGTTAATGTTTCACTGCGATGTTTATATATACGGTGTCCACCGCCTGCTCATCACTTTCCCCGCCGCTCCTGAGCGGTACTGCTCTCTACCGGATCCCCGTTACCCGGTGCTGTGTTTCTCTCCCGGTGAGCCGGTTGTGTCTGCTCAGCTCTGTGCCTGCAGCCCTCTTTGTTTCGCGGTGTTTCACGCTGTTCGGCTGCACTCGGCTGGTGTTTTTGGGAACAGATCATTTAGTTAATCGTGTTTCGTTTTGGTGAACGAGCCCTTCAGAGCGGTGAACAGTATTTACGCGCCTGAACGTCGTTAACCCTTTAATGCTCCCCACTGCCTGCTGCTTCTGCTGGATGGATGGATGGATGGCACATTATCACACTATATACTGGATGTGTGGTGGTGGATAAGCCTCCTGTCACACACCAGCATATAAACAAAAAAAAAACAGTATAATGAAAAAAAAATCTTTAAATTTAGACCCTAAATGTTCCCATATCAGAATAATGCTGCTAACTATATCATTATAATATATAGGCCTGCAGTACGGAATGTTATCAATCAATCAATCAACATTTATTTGTTTAGCCCTTTATATTAACCAAAATGTACCCAAAGTGCTTTACATTAACATCAAGAAATAACAGGAATAAAAACACAACATATCATAAATTCAAGTTATGTGTTTATGTCTGAAAGGTTTATGTCCTTTTCTTTATGAAATAGTCACAAAATTTAATGTATTGATTCGCACACAAATTTAACTTTTTTTTTTTTCATGATCATCAGTGCAAAATAAATTTGTATGTAATTCACGTAATTGTGAACCAGGAAGTATAGAGAGCGGCAGACGCCGCATAGGGAGGAGGTCGGGGTGGATGGGTGGGTCAGGTGCCCAGGAGACCGCTGTTCGTGTCCTGTTGGAACCACAAGTCAAAGTTGATTAATTTGTCACGTAATTTCCGTACTTAAGGTACGCCACTTCTGTTGTTAGTTTAACCCAAATTGCGATCTTTTCCTAAACCTTACTAAGTAGTTTGTTGCCTAAACCTAACCAAGTTGATCTTTTCCTAAACCTAACTAAGTATTTTTTTGCCTCAGCCTAACCAAGTCAGTCTATTCCTAAACCTAACTGAGTAGTTTTGTTGCCTAAGCCTAACCAAGTCGATCTTTTCTAAACCTAACTAAGTAGTTTGTTGCCTAAACCAACCAAGTCAGTCTATTCCTAAACCTAACTAAGTAGTTTTGTTGCCTAACCAAGTCAATCTTTTCCTAAGCCTAACTACGTAGTCTTGTTGCCTAAGCCTAACCAAGTCGATATTTTTTAAATCTAACTAAGTAGTTTGTTGCTTAAACCTAACCAAGTTAGTCTATTCCTAAACCTAACTAAGTAGTTTTGTTGCCTAACCAAGTCAATCTTTTCCTAAGCCTAACTAAGTAGTTTTGTTGCCTAAACCTAACCAAGTCGATCTTTTCTAAACTTAACTAAGTAGTTTGTTGCCTTAACCTAACCAAGTCAGTCTATTCCTAAACCTAAGTAAGTAGTTTTGTTGCCTAAGCCTAACCAAGTCGATCTTTTCTAAACTTAACTAAGTAGTTTGTTGCCTAAACCTAACCAAGTCAGTCTATTCCTAAACCTAACTAAGTAGTTTTGTTGCCTAACCAAGTCAATCTTTTCCTAGGCCTAATTAAGTAGTTTGTTGCCAAAGCCTAACCAAGTCAATCTTTTCCTAAACCTAACTAAGTAGTTTTGTTGCCAAGGCCTAACAAAGTCAATCTTTTCCTAAACCTAACTCAGTAATTTTGTTGCCAAAGCCTAACCAAGTCGATCTTTTCCTAAACCTAACTCAGTAATTTTGTTGCCAAAGCCTAACCAAGTCGATCTTTTCCTAAACCTAACTAAGTAGTTTGTTGCGTAAGCCTAACCAAGTCGATCTTTTCCTAGGCCTAACTAAGTAGTTTGTTGCCAAAGCCTAACCAAGTCAATCCCTTTCCTAAACCTTACTAAGTAGTTTTGTTGCCAAAGCCTAACCAAGTCGATCTTTTCCTAAACCTAACTAAGTAGTTTGTTGCGTAAACCTAACCAAGTCGATCTTTTCCTAAACCTAACTAAGTAGTTTTGTTGCCAAGGCCTAACCAAGTCAATCTTTTCCTGAACCTAACTCAGTAATTTTGTTGCCAAGGCCTAACCAAGTCAATCTTTTCCTAAACCTAACTCAGTAATTTTGTTGCCAAAGTTAACCAAGTCGATCTTTGTGTTATTGTGTCACTTTGGTTAGTTCGGATTCACCAAAGTCACACAATAACTCAAACAAACTAATCAATCAAGGCAGCGGTAGACCAGCGACCCTCGTATTCTGCGAGGTGAAATTACAGGGTTTTTTTCAATGGAGTCTGGTTGCTTTGGCGAGAGCATAGATAACGGCTTCAGATCCCCGTCGGAAACATAGTGTATAGCTGTCTCATGGCGAGGTAAACTTGGGAAAATATTCTAAATATAGCGTACACTTAAACTGATATTAATGTTTTTAGGTGGGACTTTCTTTTAGGTGTCTAAAACCCGTTTAGCTGCTGCCCCCCCGCCCCCGTCCACAGCAGTACATTGCTTTACTCCCGTGCAGTAACTCCTGTCTGTTTATTCTAAACTGGGGGCTTGCCGACCGTCATCTACTGTAGGTAATACACTGACTATGGAGAAGAACCTCATACAACCCCACTGAGAAACACCAGAACTATCTCTTTAATTCATTGCCAGAATAAGATAAAAATCAAATATTTTAAGGAACAAGCTTATTTGCTGTCATAGTCAGATAAGAAAACTGCTCTCAGTTTCTCTTTGTGTCCGGTAGTAAAAACGACACTTTCCTTTTAACTTCTAAGCGGTCTTATTTCCATGCAAGATGACTCTTGGTTTCGTCCATGTTTGAGTCACAACAGAGTTGAGGAGAGGGCGTCTGAGATGCTGCCAGCAGTTGTTGTGCCCAGCTGTTGTTGATCAGGAAATAGTTCAAACTCTAACTGCTCCTAAAACCACAATGTCTTGTTTTTACTGTATATTTCTGTTTTGAGTGAGCAGTTCGTCCAACATGCACATAAGTCAGCTTTGGGAGTTTTTGAAGCTGCATTGGTCAATATGTTTTTATATTAACATTGTATTGAATGAATGTGTGTAATGTGAAAGGGGTCAATTTGCAGATCAACTTTGAGCTTTTTAGCCCTCTTGTAGCCCATTATTTTTAGCAGACAAGCTCTGATAAAATCAGTAGGCAACCTTCGGGTCTGAAAAGTGAAGTCAAAGCTGAAGAGTCTTAAACCTGCATCCTGTCTACCAGCCAGCAGGGGGTGACTCCTCTGGTTGTATAGAAGTCTATGAGAAAAGGAGCCTACTTCTCTCTTGATTTATTACCTCAGTAAACATTGTAAACATGAGTTTATGGTCTCAATCGCTAGTTTCAAGTCTTCTTCAATACAGCATGATGTTCATTTAGTAAATTATGGTCCCATTTAGAGTCAAATAGACCATAAAGCAGGGGATGCTTTAGGGCGTGGCTACCTTGTGATTGACAGGTCGCTACCACGGCGTTGTCCGGTCTGGGAGTTGTCCGTGTTTTCGTCTTACAACTTTTACCCTTTCACAGTGTGTTTTCAGTTCATCAAAGTTAATTATAACATTTTTGGTCGCCTAAAAATGTCTTAGCTTAGCTCCACCCTCTCTGTCACTTCTGGTTGCAAAAAAAAACAAGATGGCGACGGACAAAAAACAAGATGGCAACAGCCAAAAGGCGACGATCAAAATGTCCAACTAGACTGTAGTTGGACATTTTTGTCGCCTAAAAATGTCTTACTCAGTGTTCGGTTGTACTTAGCTCAACCATCTCATGTCACTTCTGGTTGCAAAAAATACAAAATGGCGACGACCAAAATGCCGAATTCAAGGCTTCAAAGCTGTAGTCCACAAACCGATAGGTGACGTCACAGTGACTACGTCCACTTCATATATAGTCTATGTGATAAAACCACTCTATGCCGTTAGCAGCTAAGCTAACTGGTGAGGAAAGTCAAACATCCTGCAGCCAAAGAGCCTTGGTGTTTTTTTTTCAGTCATAAACACAATTTCCTACAAATTCTTCACAATAAAAGTCCCTCGTTATTTTGTTATTGACCAGCTTTTATTTTGAAGATATGTCAATATTGGCTCATATGCTAGCTGATTAGTAACAAAAAAATTGCAATACAGAAATACCAAAGCCATGTTTTGGGTTAATTTAGAAAGGTTGTCCACACTTGACACGTCGATGCGTCCTGATCTGATCGAATAGTGATTGGATATATTTTCGTTGTCAGAGAAGGAGCGGCTGTAGAACGTTGGATAATTTAATTTCCTATAAACTCTTCTCAATAAAAATCCCCCGTTATTTTACTTTTCCTCCCTGCAGGATTAGTAGACTTGAAGTGAACTCATTTCCGTGTTTTAGGACTCATTTCCTGCAGCACTATTTTTCTCAGAATGTTGTACTGTTCCTTTAAAGTCTGTAACAGTAACTATAATAGAAAACAACGGTGTCACATTGTAGTGTCACATTAACTAGACGTACTAGGGACCATCGATGGCCTCACATTGGAAATAACAATTACAAGTTCAACAGCATGACTACGTTTTTTCTCGTCAGGCCTTAACGCAACACATGTAGTTAATGTGAAACCAATGTAATAAAGGTGCTATTGATAACATTCAGCCACTAGATGTTGCATTCTCCCTCCCCCGTTCCATTGCAATTTACTTCACAACAAGTTGTTGCCAGGCACTTACCGTCAATCTCAGCCATTATCGGGTTTTTTTCAACGCTAACTGACGACTCAGAGATACCACATGATGCCAACGTCTTTCTACTATTGGCTCACAACTAGGGATGCTAATTTTGAAAAAAATTCTTAACCAATAACCGACCCTCGTTAACCGATTATTAACGGTTAACCGACAAGATTTTTGCCCCGTATGCAGCGGTGCGCCAGCTGCAGTGTGTGATCACAACAGACAAATCACCGTCCGGGAGCGTTAACTTAGCAGCTACGATGC
Source organism: Adelosebastes latens (assembly GCA_916700685.1). Lineage (NCBI taxonomy): Eukaryota > Metazoa > Chordata > Actinopteri > Perciformes > Sebastidae > Adelosebastes > Adelosebastes latens. The sequence continues at coordinate 2,548 of CAKAKR010064490.1, read as the reverse complement.
TGCGTGTAGTGTCGCGGACATGCAGCCACTTTCCCAGTAAAAGTCTCCACCGCACATTCAGTTTAGTTTAGCAGGTTGTCAGCTGTGTGTCTGCCCGGATTAACTTTAGCGAGTGTCCGACAAACAGTGTGTGTGTTTGTGCTACGTTAGCATCTGCAGCTCTGCTGGTAGCTTCGTGCTCACCATTGTCACAGACATCCGGTCTGTCAGCGCGGCGTAACTTCAGCGAGTTTACCGACAGACCGTGTGTGTGTTGTTGGTGGCGTTCTAGCTGTGAACGTAGGTGTAGCAGACAGTGTGTGTACAGTTTATTTGTCGGTGAATAAATGCTACGAGGCTACAACTCCTCCGCTCAAGCGAGCGATAGACGGAAGCCAACTTCCTGTATCTGTAACGCCGGCTCAGACTCTCTTAAGGTGGACCAGCTTTTCTCCTTAAAGTGACACATTTTTCTCAGCTTTTTAATTAATTATTAACATTTCTTTTAACCGTTTTAACCGATGGCGTTAATCGGTTAAAATGCTTAATGTTGGTTAATTATTAACATCCCTACTCACAAGCCTTGTTAGAAGTGGGAACCAAACTTCAGATATCTTCCACAGAGATAAACAAAACATTAATTTTGGACCCGCCAAAATTAAAAAAATTATTAATTCACAATCATAATACCTTTTTTCAGGAAAAGACGTACTTTTATTTGGCACCTTTCTAAAAGCTCTGCAGATGTATAATGAATAAATAAAGAAATATTCGTCTCCGTAAAAATGTAATCAATAAGACCTTTAAAGTCAGTTAATACAGTAAATGCTATTTGAAATTCAAATTAGTTTTGAGTGGTTCCTTTTTGTTGGCAAAACAAAGTCAGTTGCTGCATGATGTCTCTGTGAATGTCATCACTTTAGTTTACAATTTTCTTTTGCCATGAATAACACCGATATTAATCTGGTGAACACACTGATTCACTACAGTCCCATTTCACTGATGCCAGTGAGTATTGCAACTTGATTTTACTACAATTATCTTCAAACAATGACTTGATAATTACCTCATGTGATTACCTATTACACAGCAAATATTTACTGTAGTGTATTTGGATAACCAGTCCCAGGAGTGAAAACAGGTCTCACCTAAATATCTAACCTTCTCCTCAGCAATCATTACATTGAGATATAGTATATAATGTAACTGCATGTACTTGAAAATGTTTTATTTATGCCAGAATTTTGTTCTGCTCTACCTGCTGTGCACACAGTATGTATACTAAGTAATATATTAATTTAACTTAAAAGTGTATTTCTTATTTAGGCCCTTTTTACCAAGCCATGAAACAGCAGCACATACAATTAATAAACTGCACAGTGTGACTGTGACAGCAAAATAATGTATGACAAAAAGTTATGATGACGTTTCATATGCTGGGAAAATGTCATAGGAACTGTAGTTTTTATAACGCTAACAAATTAATCATTGTTTAATTTTGCTAAAATTACAATTTGCTGCAGTAGATACTCAGAATAAGGATAATAAATAAAGGATCATGTTCCCAAGACAGATGAAAGAAATGCCCACTCTGTATTATCACCTTATAAAGTTGCTCTCTCAGTTAATGTGCCGTAAAACCAAAACAATGAGCTAAAACAGGTTGCAGAGTTGGATGAATATCCTCTGTGGTTTTCACACACACACACACACACACACACACATACACACACACACACACACAATGCTATTATAAAATATAGACTAATGCCGCTTAATTTCTGTCATTTCACTCGCTGTCACGGAGGTATAACTGCAGGGTAACGGGCACAGTAGACACATACTGTAGTATTAGAGCGTTGAGCTGCCAAGCATAAAATGAACCCAAGTCAGCACTTCCTGCAGCTGCTTCACAATAAAAGTCTTCTGGTGGTTCACTGGAGGAAGGAATCTCTGGAAGTGCTGACGGTGCAATGGCAGGACATTAAGCCCAGTTCCAACCCGACCCCGACACCCTCCGTAGTCACACTTACAGCTGAATGAAGCAGCCTTCTTTAAGGTGGACGGTAGGGATGCACCGATACCACTTTTTTTTCAGACCGAGTACAAGTAATTACATTTGGGTACTCGCCGATACCGAGTACCGATACGAGTACTTCTCTGTGCAGAAAAGACCCTCGTTTAACAGCCAGCTGGAGGGTGTGAGCAACACACGGCAGGCTGGGGAGTCCCGCATACGAGGCGGTGCGCCGCGACCGGCTCTAGGTCGGCTTGGAAAGGCTCGGGGGGGAAAGTGGCTCGCGGCCGCAGCTTTACAGCGCTCCCCGCCCGGACCTCGCCGCACCGTGGCGGTGCTCCCTGCTCCCGGTCAACTGACGACTGGGGCAGACTGTCCTCAGTGTTCCCAAATCTCGTCGTACTGCGGCCCACGTAAAAGGCGCCAGGGGTCTGCGACGATGTCTGCAACCCACCCAACCCGTCTTGAAGCACGGACCAAGGAGTCTAACGCACGCCCGAGTCAGAGGGTGCAAGCTAAACCCCGTGGCGCAATGAAAGTGAGGGCCGGCGC
>CAKAKR010064489.1:9437-20190 GCA_916700685.1 Adelosebastes latens | reverse complement strand
TAAAAATTTAAAAAAAAAAAAAAAAAAAAAGTCTGAAAAATGTCTGAAAAAAAATGTTTTAAAAATGCTGGAAAAAAAGACTCTGAAAAATGCAAACATTTCCATGAGTCCCGTGACCAAAGACTGACGTGACAAAATAAGTCAACTTTACTTTTATGAGTAAGGGTTAAATCAGCAGCAACTGGACTTGGTTTAGATTCTTGAAGACGTTTCACTTCTCATCCAAGAAGCTTCTTCAGCGATATAACCCCTACTTGTATACCATGAGCTGGATGACTGAGAACCTTCACAAACATACAACGTTACTTTTAGTTTCACACGTGACATGAACGGCAGCCTCCTGGTTGAAAGTCTTGTGTTTGTTTGACCCGTCCACCTCCCTGCCCACCCTGAACGGACTCTCATGCTATTAATACTACATCACTGCTCCGACTGTTGAATAACGCTACAGGTGGGTTCACATTGGAGTTAGTAGAAAGCCCGGTTCGTCACATACGGGTGCCAAAGGGCGCCTCCGTGCGTCGGTCTCTGATGCCGAGGGGCGCTGACCAAATTTGAATGAGTTGGGAGTGAGAACAGGTTGGTTTTTAAAGATTTACGCCTTCAGTAGGAACCAATGGGCTTGGAGCTGAAAGCCACAGACAGGAAGTAAGAGTAAGTGGTTTTGGTCTTTTTATAGGAATTTTTGAAAATAAGAAAAATATAGACTATTTCCAGCCTTATCCTTTAACACATCACATATAAGTAGTTGAAAACCAGAGTGAATAAAACATAAAAATCAACCGAGGCGAGTACTGTAAATGTTCTACCTCTCATAGCATGCACTGCTTTTACTGTTTAGAGAAGGATCTTTACAAATTATACATTATTTTACGGGGTTTAAACTCACAGAGCCTGAAAACAAGTTGTAAAAGAAAATACAACTTTATAGATTCTCATTGCAGAAAACATAAACAAGAACAAAACACCTGCTATAAACTTATAAACTGTCATCAAGCCCTCGATTCTCCGAGTATTTGTTCATGCATTGTGTTGTTGAAGACGCAAAGCTGCAGAGATGTTACTGTACTTCTCTAAACCAACATACAGTCGGCATGAAATCTGGATTACATAAGAGTGAAGTGGTTCGCCACATATTAGTTCTGACCTTCAGGAACAAATAAGTTGAGTCAGTGAAACAGCAGCACGGCGGTTTTATTTCCCTCAGTCTGAAAAAGAAATCCTACTTTCAAAGGAAACTCTAATGAGGTTGTAAAAAGCGACATCTGGTATCGAATCAGCTCTATTGGTTTCTTTAAATCCGCAGAAACCTGGATCCCCCCTGAGAGCAACGCTCAGCACAACATTAGTTTAACCTGACAGCGTTTAATCTTCCTAAACGAGATGTTCTCTCCGTGAGTGTTTGCACGCTGACGGGACGTAATGGAAAACATTTTTCAATCTCTTTTTTATACTCGTGCCAACAGGCTTCGCTGTCTGTTTCCTGTCACGTTAGTTAGTTAGTCTGCTTTATGCATCTTATGACAGAAAAATAACAACAACAACGAGTGTTGACTGACGGCTGTGACCGAACACGAGACAAACCAGGTCACAGACATTATCTCGTTAAAGCATGGCAGCCATACTGAACCTCTGGGGAGGATGAAAAATACAACACAGCTCTGCTGAGGTTCTGTACCGACGGGACACTGGATCAGAGCCGGTGATGCAGAATATGGAGGTTTTATATTCAAAGGGAACTGGATGGTTTATTTTTTTATTTAGCGAATGCAAAGTCCTCGAGCCAGGCAGTTGCCTCCTGGTCTGCTGTATGGAGGGTGACTAACCCTCCTTTTAGACTGTGGAGCGGGCAAGCTTCAATGATGTGTTCCATTGTTTGCACCTCTCCACAAGCACACGATGGGCTTGATCTGCTGCCCCATTTGTGAAGGCTGGCCAAGCAGGGGCCATGTCCGGACCTGAATCTATTAAGGGTTAACCACTGTATCCTTGGCAGGTTGGTGCCAGGGACCTGTTGGGTGGGGTCTGACACCAGATGTTTGTTTGGGACATCCTTGGGCTCCCATTCCTTTTCCCAAGCTGATTGGGTGGTGAAGTCGGCTGGTGGGGTATTCTTCCATATCGGTCGTCTAGATGGAAGACGGGCAGTGGGTGGGTTGAAGATGTCTGCATGGATTGGTAGATGGGGAGAGTCTTTGACCTTTTGAAGCATCCTTTGAGTAGATGCTACTCGCCGGATATGTGGGGGGGTTATATTGGATAGGACAGGGAGCCAGGGGAGTGGTGTTGAACGAATAGTCCCGCTTATGATTCGCATGGTTGTCCACATGGTGTGTATGGGGTGACCTGGACCAAACAGGTGCACAGTATTCTGCTGCGGAGTAAGCAAGGGCCAGTGTTCCTTTACTGGATGGTAAAACATGCAGCTAACCTTAAAGACATGGAGGTATAGCTGTCAGCAGGTAGTGGCAGCCTCAGGGAACGAGGCCACGCTTGTAGCTGCTTCACCGTTAAAGCTTTCCAGTAGTTTGTAGTGTAAAGCTTTTAATGTGAAGCAGCAGCAGGAAGCGTTCAGCTCACATTAACAGGAGATTAAGCACTTCAGTCTTCATTGTATAATAACTAAATATCATCTTTACTGTGTGCTGTAGTTATTAAAAAGGGGTTAATAAGTTGAGAACAGTAAATGAGGTAGCAAACCAACAAACAAACAAACAAACCAAAGTGTCTGTTTTGAGTTGAGCTGCTGGCATCAGAAGACAGAACCGCTGAAGGCTGTTGAAAACAGAATATTTTCTTTTTATTAGACACAAATAAAGAATTCAGTTTGTCAGATTCAAGCTGTTTTAATCTCAACGTGGAAACAATCAGACTGAACACGATAACGATTGACAACAGATTGGAAAAAACACATGAAGGAAAAAGAGGGCTTTAACATTCATACCAGGGCTCTTTGTTGACTGGTAAATATTATATATATCTATATAGATATAGATAAATAGATAACAGAGTTGATGCAACACTGACACGTGATAGAGTCAGATCTCATCCAACAGGTGAGGAGCATCAGGTCATTATAGAACAACCAACCGATCACAGCATCATCTTCCAAATCATCAACAACCAGGTGGAGACGGACATTTATTAACTCTGTTAACCAATCACATTATACTTTAAATCATCCTGCTTTAAACTGCCACTAATTCCTGCTCCTAACGCTCTTTAATAAGCTGTTTAAAGAACCATAGAAGTCGTTTTGCCAACCTGATCTCATAGGAAGGCGTATAAATAGCATGTCATTTTAAGGACATTCCGTGTGTCATGATAACGCAATTCACGCTGCGCGGTTAATGTTGTAAAACAGCTTTTCGCGTGTCACTTAAAAAGGTGCTAAATGCGAGATAGGGAGCATTTCTATTGCCTCCTTACGGCTCTCAACATTAGCAATGGCGAGCCAGCCAAGAGCCCAGGAAGTGCGCCGGTCGTCGATCCCGACTTTCGTAGTGGCCAAACGGCGGTACTACAACTTCCGTGTCCGTCAAGTGATGCCATTGGGCTTCCCATAGACTTACATTGGGAAAGAGACGTCTTTAACTCAGCAGATCATTTCTTTTGAGGTGAATCAACTCCCCAGTACGAACACTCTAATAGTCCTTATTTAAATCATTAGGTCCTAAAAGTTGTAAAACGCACTAACAGCTGAATCCAGAGTTATTTCCCTTCCTCCGTTCATGTGAATGAGACCCAGACTGAGGCTGGAGCGCCAAGCCGTGATGACGCGTGACGTTGGGACCCCGTGACCGAGTCATGTGACCGAGCGGACGCTACTGCGTATGTTCCACGTGCCCAAGATCCGTGTACTTTTCCAGATGGAAGTTGAGCCATTTTGGCTTCATGCTCCACTGAGACACTTTCATAGGAACGACCTGAGCCCCGCCTCCAACGCTGGATCCAGTTCTCTTAATAATACATCCATGGAGCCAGCGGATCACGGTGAAAATATTCTAAATATAGCGTACACTTAAACTGATATTGATTTATATATCGCTGTCTTCAAAGCCACCAGACTCCATTCACAAAAACAGTGATTTTACCTCTCAGAACGCGGGAGTATACATACAACCCCACTCCAAACTAACCCTTAAAAAAGGCTATAAAGTCATATGAACTGACAGAAAGACCTTCGTTTCGAGCTGTATGAGGAGAAGAGTCTCTGCTCACCTCTCTGATGACATCCTGAGAACGGAGATTCACACGATCAGTAACAGAGAACATCCTCACGAGTTCACATCGGCAGCAGCTGATCGCCATCAGAACCAAATGAATTCAGCTGTGGGGACATCAATCGATAATGACTTCATAGGGTAAAGATGTATGAACACATGTAAACAATGCAAGGTGCATAACTCAGAATAAAGCATCTTTTATTTGTTCTCTTTTTGAAATTATATCAACCAAAACACATAAAACACAGTTAATGGTTCCCTCGTGCCTTCGTCGGACGACTCGTCCTCCTGACTCTCGCCTTGTTTTCCATTACCTCTTCAGAACCACGAGGCAGTATACGGCGGCGGGCCGGTCCTACCAGCCGGATCTCTCTCTCCTCGGGCACGTCTGACCAAAGCCATGTGCACGATCAAAACCCTCAACAACAGGGTCCTGAGAAACCGGAGGGGTTTCTCTGAACAGTGAAGACTTTGTGGTGAATCAAAGAGGTTTCTGACCTCAACACAAACACAATCTGGCTGCAGCAGAAACATTTATCATTTCTCTTCTCTGTATTTTACTCTAAGGACTGCACTTATTACTGCTACTTCTAATTAACTCATTTAACTCATAATTATGACTAAAACTATAGCTACAAAACATCAAAATATCAACACATTCTCTTCACACTTGTTTAAGTAACTTGACATCACATGTATCGCACCAAAACACCAACATTTTAAGTTTTATACTCAAATCTATGCAGGACTGAACCTGCCAAAATCAAAAGAAAATGTATATATGTAAATAAAAGACTCAATAAATAAATAAATATGTCATTAAATGTAGCAAAAATAATATTAAAAATAAATATAGCCATTTATTAATTGATAAAATGTGACGTAAATTGATATTCCTGTTTTAATTTGCTTCTTTTTTTTATTTATCTTTGTATTAATTCCCTTATTTATTTACTCTTCTGTTTAATTTGTACTTTTATTTATTCATGTATTTATTTTGATACATTTTTACATTTACGTATTCATTTTGCATTTATTATTTATTTATTCATTTATTTTTACATTTATTTTTGCATTAATTTTCTTTTTAAATAAACAAGGGAATGAATACAAAGATAAATAAATAAAGAAGCAAATTAAAACAGAAATATCAATTCATGTCACATTTTATCAATTAATAAAAAGATACATTTATTTTTAATATTATTTTTGCTGCATTTAATGACATATTTATTTATTTATCGAGTCATTTATGTATTTATTTTTATTAATCTTTAAGTTTAATCATTTTTGCATTTATTTTTCATTTATTTTTCCAAATAAATAAGGAAATTAATACAAAGATAAATAAATAAAGAAACAAATTGAAACAGAAATATCAATTTATGTCACATTTTCTCAATTAATTAATGGCTACATTTATTTTTAATATTATTTTTGCTACATTCCATGACAAATATTTATTAATCGAGTCATTTATTTATTTATTTATTTATTTTGCCAGGTTCCGTCCTCCATACGAATCAACCCCGAAGCTTTATGGTTGAAATCAATGTCTGTCCTCCATCATAGATTTATATCATGAAAGTAAAACAACATCATTGTAGTTAAAGTTATGCAACATTTTCAGACATCTGCTGATAAAACATCCACATGTTAAGAGCCCGTCGTCGTCTGTTGAGTGTGAACTGATCAATGTCGTCCAACGCGTCTTATTTATCGTCTTCAAAGCAGATTTATTGTGTTTTGGAATAAAAGCAGTTAGCGAACACCTGCTGCTGAGCGTTAACAGACGATCATCAGACGGATCACGAGAGCTCTTCATCTTTTATCTCGTCTGTAGGATTATTTGTTATTGACCCTGCAGGTGTTCCTCGGAGCCGATAACGTGATCTTCACACATCTGTGAGAGCAGCTCGACATGCTGGCGAGCGCCATCGTTCCTCCCTTCGTCCTCATTTAGCCGTTTGTGTGCCCCCATAACAGTATGAAGTGATGAAAGCTGACGTCCAAACAGCTCTTTCATGGTGAAGCCCTCCGGGGAGCCGCTGCCTGGTGAACAGCTGCAGACGCCCAGAGAGGAGGGAGGACACGGAGGAGGCCGTCCAGCTTATCTTAACATCTTATGAGACACAATAGAGCGTGGGAATAACCATCATATACTCCTATCATTATGTTCTAGAACAACTTGACACACAGTGCTGAGCTGCATCTCAAATTAACCTTCATGTTCTCAGCTTTCAGATGATGTTCACCACTTGTATGTGACATCTACTGTTGACCTGCTATCTCCCCCTAAACACCCCTGTGCACCCCTAAAAAAGACTAAAACAGCTCTATTGTGGGTCTCAGAGGGTTGAAGTAAAGTTCCTGGATGTGTTATGAATTCTTTCCATGAAGTATGAAAGGACATGATTTACACCGACACCGACTGTCTGCAGCAGCTTCCCTAATATTGAGTGACGTATCAGCTAATTAAAGGCCTTCATAAATCTCCATTATCTGTCTGCTGACGTGTTGTGTAACCTCCAGGAGAACATGTTGACAGCGGATGGTTAATGACGTTTAATAACGCCGGCCTGCACCGGTGAAAACAGAACAGAATTAGTCACATTGTTACCTGCATAACTTCATATCTGTGTTTTACCGTTCCATCACATCACATTATTGTGTTTATTTCTGTTGAACTTCTCAACTCTCTGCACGTCACCATCCATCATCTGAGATTTCATCATTTATCCTTCAAACAAAAACACAACGTCTCCAAGCAGTTATTGAAGATATTGTCTCGGCTCGATCCAGTCAGGTTCATCAGGAAAGATAGTTGTTAGAAGACGACACAAGCCGACGTGGAAACCCGACCCGATGGAGTCTTAAGTGAGCTGTCAGTCAAACAGACGGACCCGAACCAACACGGATTATAGATTTAAGCTCTTCAGACATTTTATCTGATAGATTGTCCGTCATGTGTCCACGCTGTCACTACGAGAGATTATCTCATCAAATCCCCGTCCTGACAGCCGCCACGCCGGCAGGAATGTTTCTTCTTCTGCTCCGGAGGCCACAAACCCTCACAGAGATACAGAATAATACAAATACAGAACACGTACTGGTCCGTGTGTGGTCGTAAGAGATGCAATAAGGAATGTAGACAGAGTGCACGCTTAAAACTTTGGATTTAGTTGCTCTCAGGTAAAGTCTGGAGCTCAGAAGACCTTGTTTCTAGAGCGATGATGACAGCAGAGTATCAGTAGTTTCAGTAGTAACTAGGGCTGTCAATCAATTCAAATATTTTACCGCAATTAATTGCATGATTGTCCATAGTTAATCGCAAATTAATTGCACATTTTGTATCTGTTCAAAATGTACCTTAAAGGGACTGTATGTAAGTTTTTACACGTATAAACATTCTTTAATCGTTATGTCAATGTGTGAACGTAAAAAATGAGACCTTCCGTAACTTTCTGTCTTTCTGACTGCTTTTAATGTGAAGAACGAGGGACGTTTTTTCCAAGAAAATCCAACAGATGTGACATCATGTACGTTTGCGAGTGCCTTTATTTTCAGCTCCAGTTACAGGGCTAACAGCGTGCAACCATAGCTAACGTTCGGTTAGAAATGGAGTCCGCTGACGGCAACAAACGACCAGCCCCCACCACGACTCAGACTCCAACATAACTCCACAGAAGCACAAAAAAAGTATTTTCTGGTGAAGCCTGTCTTGCAAAACAGGAATGTGACCGACGTCGGGGGGAAAACTAGGATCAACATCGGCCTTTGATTCATGGAGGGTCCTTTGTTTAGTTTTAGGTATCAAAACAGACCCCAAGCTGGGAAACGTCCTATAACACAGGTGAGCTAACATCACTGCCAAGCATGTGAAATATATAATGATATCGTGCTTTTAGCTGTCAATCACGTTCAGTCTTGGGTGCGTCGCCTCACTGTTTTGACCTATGTTGCTCTCGTCTGCGTAGTGCGAGCACAAGCGTGAGCAACAGGACGCTGACTGTCGTTGACTTAACAGCCACATGTGTCGCTGTTAACAAGCAATTTCTGATTCTTACATAGAGTCCCTTTAAAAGGAGATTTGTAAAGTATTTAATACTCTTATGAACATGGACTACCACTGACTATGACTTGCCCCAAACTGCATGTGATTATCATAAAGTGGGCATGTCTGTAAAGGGGAGACTCGTGGGTACCCATAGAACCCATTTACATTCACACATCTGGAGGTCAGAGGTCAAGGGACCCCTTTGAAAATGGACATGACAGGTTTTCCTCGACAAAATGTAGCGCAAGTTTGGAGCGTTATTTAACCTCCTTGGCGACATGCTAGTATGACATGGTTGGTACCGATGGATTCATCAGGTTTTCTAGTTTCATATGATACCAGTATCTTCACCAGTATCTAGTTGTAAAACTGAGCCGCTACAACCTAAAAATCACAAGTTGCCATAATGCGTTAAAGAAATTAACACCAGACTTTCAACGAGGAAGCCGCTGTTCATGTTCCTAAGTGAAACTAAAAGTAATGTTGACTTATTTTGTCACGTCAGTCTTTAGTCACATGACTTGTTATTGTCAGTCCCGTGAGTCACGTGAGTCGCTAGTCAGTGAAGTTAACGTCAACCACGACCGTTTCCTAACCCTAACTAAGTGGTTGTGTTGCCTAAACCTAACTTCCTGTGAAGTTTATTTTGAAAGGACACTATGCATGTAATGAACGTATATCGACACGCCGTCCCCATCCAACAGTAACGCTAGAGGGGAACCCCGTGCGTCGGTCTTAAGCGGCGGTATTTGACGAGTTGAGAGTGAGAATGGGTTGTTGAGCAAGGTCAAGATCAGATTGGTGTTGTACTGGTGTTCATGTGAATATGGTTCCGTTTCAAGTCAAATTCCTTGAATAAAATAAATGACAAAATAAATGAGGAATGGCGTTAGATAATTATCATGAAGGGCTGCGTGACCGTCTGTGATTAATGAGATCTGGAGAGCAGGCCGGTTAGAAACAACAGAAACGAACACATCCCTCCTTCAGAGAGCAGCTTCGTCTGTGCCCATATGCCACTTTCCCTCGTTTGATGTCATTCTTTACGAGGTTACCTCTCAAACAACGCCGCGCCGCGCCAACACTGAGCTGCACATGTGCACAAATATGCAAATGTGCTCATTTGGTTTGACGTTGACATGAGAAAACTAGAACATGTGGCTGCCTGCTTTCTCTTTGAGGCTGAAGAGAAGAAGAAAAAGCTTCAAGATGGTAAAAAGTTTCTCCACTATCTCTGAAAAGACTTCACTTTAAAACAGTTGTGTTGATTATTGAGCGATCAGCGAGCCTTTAATGGAAGACGATGTACGCTCTCTGCAGGTGGAGGATGTTAACGAGGCTTCAGGTGTAATCGTTTCCTCGTCATGTCGGACTAAATGAAGAACGTCACACCAGACAGGTTAACGGGTTTAATGGTTACATCACGGCTCAGTAAACGTTTCCTGTAGTGATGGTTTATCTGTGAGGAGCCTCTGACTGCATAATAACTGAATATATCTCATTTTAGCTGCCACACCAGGGGCTTTTATTGTGAAAGGTAAGAATAGAAGGAGTGATTCTGGGCTGCGGTCGTGTCTAGAAAGTAACCCCCAAAGTTCACAAGATGGTTAATGTTAGGAGAGGTTGTCGGGCAGCGAGTCTCGCGAGAGCTTTCGAAACTTGGGGATTACCTTCTAGACACGACCCCGGGCTGCCTTCGTCAAGGTTGAAAGGAGTAATAAAGTTTGCCGTCTTGGTTCAGACTACGGAGCCTCTGTGATGTTCCTTCATAAATATAGACGCAACTCAACCCGTTCCTCACTACGTGATTGGTCGATGCCTTTATTTGCGGTGCCAAAGCTCAGAAAGAAATCGGCCTTGTTCCAGAAAAAAAAAAGACGCTTTTCGCAAAAACAGCTGTTTCATCAACAGTTCGAAAAAATATATATTCTTGTGCAAATTGGCAGTAATGTTAGCTGACCAGACGAAGGTCTCTCCATGAATCAATGCTGATCCTAGTGTTGGCTTTTCCTGCCTCAGCCTCCCGACCGCGGCCGGAGGGAACAGGGGAGACGCCGGAGTTTTGGTCGGAGACGATAACGTTTCTCTCTGCGGAGCCCCGTCACTTCACAAGACACGGGAAACCTCTGTTGGTCTGGAGGAGCTGCAACAGTTATTTCTGCACAAACGTCCACTGAACATTCACTAGATATTCTCAGAGCTAAACTAACTCTTCTGCAGTGTGGAGTGAGCAGCATGCACGTGAGTTGGAGCGAAAGAGGAGCGCGGTGTGTGAGTGAAGGCAGGCAGAGGAGCAGAGGAGCAGAGTACAGCAGAGACTCCGGTCCTGGAGACCAAAGCTACGGTCTCCCCCGCGTCCTCCGACCGCGGCCAACACTGTTTAACAGACGGGCTTCACTAGATACAACCAAGAGGTTTTGGTGCTTCCGTGTAGTTTGTGTTGGAGTCTGAGTCTGAACAGCGTAGACAC
>CAKAKR010064488.1:54815-116538 GCA_916700685.1 Adelosebastes latens | reverse complement strand
GTATTCATCATGGTATGGCACTGAAAGTACCAACCAACAAACCTCACTATACTTTTATTAGCATTTTATTCAGTACAATTTTGAGAAACTTATACTTGAGTATTTCTATTTTGTTACTTTATACTTCTATTCCACTCTATTTAACTATATTTATATTTTTACTTTGATTTTTACTAGTTACAGTGCAGATTAAGACTTCCAGACCATATGATCAGTTTATAAAGTATAATGCTTTCCTATATATTAAACTTACAAACAGTATATAAACTGGCTAATATGTGAGCGTGAAAGTTTGACAGATAATCTTAACTCAAGGTCCATTTTCCAACATTTTCCAGAGCTTTCAACTGCATCTCATGGTCTTGGTAGTTTGCTCAACTAATGCCGGTCCCACACTACATGAGAATCAAGCCGATTTTGGGCCCAGTTCCTCCCACCCGACAATCATCAGCAAAACCCTGATTTTTTAATGGTTCTAAAGATTATCTTTCCAGATATTCCTGTAGTGTGAGGTATGTTAAGAGTGTTTTTTACATCCCCCGATCGGCTCGGACGTCCATCCTGGCCACACAGATTTCAATTCGTAAACATGTTCAATATTTACGATTCGATATCCTGTTGTGTGTGTGGGGCCGTGTCAGAAATAATCTCCGTCTATACTTCCACGGGAATTAAACAGCATAATAGCTTACTTCCTGTGCATGTTGGCAGTAGTAACATTATAAAATGCAGAATTGAACTTTGCAACGTTTGTAATTTGTTATCCATGTTGAATTTAACTACTGCTAGTCGAGGCTGAGGTTGTTTGTTTTCTTCTGGAAAAGGGTCACGTGATGGGGCGTGACGAATCAGGAAAGGACATGTCGTGACTGATAAGACCCAATCATGAAGCAAACGTGGGTGTCTGCGTCATCGTTTTCAAAGGTCTCCGTTTCTGTCCGTCCAGACTAAAACGCAACCCCGGAGTTTTAAAACTAAAATCGGGTCAGCAGCGTTTTCAAACGTCTCCGTTTTAGGGGCTCGGAAACGCTGAAGTAGTATGGACGCTAGGCATAAATGTAGCAAAAGTTATCCATTTAAAAAACAAAAACGTATTAGTGTGGATGTAGCCTAAAATAATTACAAATTAATGCATCAGTAATACTAATCTGATAATATATGAACATTTACTTTTAATACTGAAGTATATTTTACTGTAAATTTAAAAGTTAACAGTATTTTCACATTGTTGGATTTCGTCTTGCTTCACTGAAGAATCTCAATACTTCTTCCTTCATTGATTCCAATAAGCAATTTCAATTTGAAGCAATTTATTGTTTTGCTGGCACACTCTAAACTTTCCAAATTAAAATTAATACTTGCCACAATTGTGCAATAAACATGCTCTCACTCTCTCCAATATCTGAATGGTAATTCTTTATCTTTTCATTGATGGCTGACGATGAAATCTATTCATGATGTAATATTTAAATGGTATTCATATTGTCTTTATAATTATTAGCATGAGAATGGAGGCCGTCCTCAGTGCTTCATCTGGCTGCTGCCTGAAGACAAAGCTCTCTCAGAGGATGTCACAGCGTGACGGGTCTGACTGTCTCCTCAGAGATGAACTGTGGCTTCGCTCCGTGGTGAGACCGACAGAAATGGACGAGGGAAGTTTCTGTGCCAGATGCTGGGCTGTCTCATATTGTCTCACATGGGACTTAACACATTTAGGATCCCGCGGGACTCGACAAACAAACAACACCTTCTCTAGAAACACACAATCCCTCAGCTGCTCGGTAGGCAGCGGTTTTATTTATACGTTGTTGTGTTTGGGATATTTTAAGATGGATCCCTGTCATGCCCTCCCGGTGCCACCTGAGGCTGGCTGTTCACCGCCGAGTGCTTCATGCCGGCTCTCTGGACACAGCCAGCCTTCAGGAGCCTGTGAGCTGCGCCTGTTCCGGTGTTTTCCATCCCACTCCACGCTGCCCCGACCAGCTGGTGGAACTGGGTAGCTGCAGGCCGCCTTGGACCCTGATCAAGTATTGATGTCTGGCTGACTCACCAAAGAAGAGCTCTACGAGACAGAGATGGAGAGGAGCTCCAGAGAGGGTGGTGGTTTCAAAGGGTAGCTCGCATAAAAATTGAAGAGCTAATTGCGCTGTTTTGAGCCAAGAATATTTCTTATATTTCTTACTGTGCATGCATATTTGAAGAGACACAGACTTCCTAAACCACATTCAAATCCCTGTTAGCCCCTTACCATTCATTTGCTTCACAATTTTCGTATTTATGGCATCGATTTTGTGTGGTTGAACAGCAGATGAGAATCAGCATGACTGTATGCCTCTGTGTCCAGGGCCATCAGTGGCAGGTGCTTTGGCAAAGCAGTGTGAAAAACTAATCATAGTTGCTGACCTTTTCCAGCCCCATCCTGCTGTGCATGGATGATCTCCATGCAGGCTGTTGTCAGCATGCGTTGGTCAGACAAGGCAGCTACTGTAAAACCCTCTCTGATGTGGTTGGGTCAGATCACCCCGGATGTCCTGCTTCCTTCTGTGTGAAGTGAAGCAGTGCTGCTGATTTCTGTTCTCAGGTCCACTCAACTCAATACGGTTTACCAGTTCTGTGGTATAATGAATTAATATTCACTGGTTTGTTCAGTTGGATGACCACATGAAGCCGAATCCACAACCTAATTATGTGACTTCGATGTAGTTATGAAGTGAATGGCCTTCTCTCTCCCGTGTGCGTTTGTGTAAAAGTGCAGAAGTCAGGTAACTGACCTTTTCTTTCAAAGGAAATGGCAAATTCTCAGTGGTTTTACTAAATGAGACCAGTAAATGTGTCTGACGATATTTGTTTCGGTCAAATATCTTGAAACCTTGACCTTTGTGCTTCCAGCACTTTTAAATCTGGCAGATACAGTATCAGAACAAGACTAAGGGCCGTGTTAAGTGGCGGACTCAGGCAGTCTGAGGGGAAAAAAATGAAAAGGGCACATTTCAGCCATGTGGCTATAAAATGAATGGCAGTGCCGCTGGTGTAGAAGGAGAGCATGCTGCTGAATTTCCTCCCGGTGAAGCGAGTGCTTGCAGGATCAGAAAATCCCACCTTCAGAGAGCTGGCAATTCTAGTCTCCAGTGTGGCAGCAGAGTGCAGGTTCAGCCTTCACAACAAAATGAAAACGGCCGTGAGAAGTCGTCTGTCTGAGACAAAGTGCTTTGTGTGTGTTGACATGAAAAGTGACAACACGGTCGGTGTCTCTGTTCATCTTTTTTCTCCATGCCCTTATAAATGCATAATCTATAAGCTTGTTCTGTATATTAATAATTTTTAAAAACACAAATACACACACAGCGGGCACCGCCGCAGTGTGTGCTTCTGTCTCAGTCCTCAGTCAAAAACTAAAAATTTGTTGAAAAAAGATAGATATAATCATTTCCAAAATTCAAACGTTTTTATCTAATGAAATATTCTGCTTCATTCTATATTTGTTGCCGTTTAGCCTTTCAAAAACAACATTTTCACTGCGGTTACAAACAGTTTGCTCTCCCACTTGCTGCTGCACACACACAAAGGAAGGCTCGCACCTTTATTAACAAACATTCAACATTCGTTTCATCTGAAAACCCCAAAAGAAACTTTGACTGTAAAAAAAGGACATTCGGTACAGCCCTAGTGACTCGGTCTGATCCACTTGTTTTGTTTCCTTTTTACAGAGCCAGGAATGTGCATGAATACCAGATTTCCTTTGTGCGCACATGCAGAACGGACAGCTAGCGGACCGTGAGGAGATCGCTGAATTTGACAAAAAGTGTATGACTAGAATCACCGGCTCCAACTTTAAATAGGCCTATGTCTTATTATCATTAAAATTAAAATAGCGTGGCTAAAAAACGCATGTTGGAGCACCATGGTAGCTGAGTGGTTACAGCACATGCCATATAACCGCACCGTCCCGGGTTCAATTCTGGCCTTGGGACCTTTATTGCATGTCACACCCCTCTCTCTCTCTTTCTCCCCCATTTCAACACTGTCCTCTGTCAAATAAAGGCAAAAATGGCAAAAAGAAATAATCGTTAAAATCGTGTATTATACATGATTTGCACAAAATCAGTTATTTCAGTCAGGCTTAAAAACGGATAGATTGTACACCATTTTGTTTGTTTGCTTCCCGTTTGGTTTGTGTGATACTTTATGTACATCATTTTCTTTTGATATGGAATTCACATTCTTCTCACTTCATAATATTTTGAAATAGGCCTCGTTATCTTGGTGTTTATTTACTCCAGTATCAAACAACTTTTCTCTACTTTATTTAGAAATGTTATGAATATTTTTCACACTTAACCTAGACTTTTCATTTGCATATTTTCATCTTGTTTTGTGCCTTATCGTGTGTTACTGCTGTTGTTTTGGCACATGCTGTGATTTAAATTGCATTTAATTTCCGTCCTTTTCACCCCATTCACTCAATTCTTATTCACACCATACATTTTCTTTTCTGCAGTAACAGCCCAGTTTCCTCAAGGGAATCATTAAATTTTCATCTAAGAGTGCAACAAAAAGAAATCAATTTCTCTAAAACATCTCCGGTCCTCTAAAGTACAATTATCTAACCGACCAACAGAATTCACTCAATTATTGGTGTCTAATGTTTGGCTGCTGATACAAAGGACTCCCTCAAAGTGTTGGCAAGTAATTAAAATAAACACAGTTCAATTATTCAGGGTTTATTTCTTCAATAGTGTTCTGTTAACAGTCAGTGAACATGGCAGATTATTGTTTTGCTTTAGATGTATTGAATTAGATTAACTGTCACATTAAATTCATTCAATCTGAAATCGTGCATCGTGTTGGCCGCCTTCGATGTCAAAGAGCTTGGTTTCCTGGTGACTCATTTCATCAGGATTCAAATCAAATTCTTAGATTAGAGGGTTTTCTTTTGAGCCACTGATCTGATGCTTCACAGGAAATGTATTTTATGTATTTTCAAAAGACAGAAATAAAATATTGACTGCTACAGTGAATAATAACACTGTAGTTTTGTTATGAAAGTGACCGTGAAAGCAAAGAACAGCCTGATCTAAACAGAGAGCAGGGTGGGGATGGGGAAAAAGACAAATAGATGAAACAACAAAAGACAGACAGAGAGAGAGAAAGAAAGAGAGAGAGAGAGATGCATATGGGTAGGAATAAATGATTTGTTGTTCTCAGCACATCGACAGTGTTGACAAATGAAGACTTAAAAGCTTAACCGCCGCTTCATTGTTCCATTCAGATTGTTGCATAAATTGAATGTTGCTTTCAAGTAGCTGGAAAATGCGGAGAAAGTCTGTGTGCTTGTGTGTGCATGGTGCTGAAGCAGACTCTACAATTCTCCAGGTGGAAGTAGACGGGCACTAAAAGGCATGATTAATATATGCACAATCACCATGTAGCCTCAGTGCACCCTTCACCTCTTGAGGTGATGCCTGGTGGCACACACATACAGACACTTCTCTCACTTCTCTCTACACTGTTTACTTGACGTGTTTTTTATTGTCAAACTTGCTGAGATTCTGATGGCAATGGTGTTTATATTTCTGCACACATCCTGCTCATCTGCATGACAGTATGTTGAGGCAGTGAACGCTGCGGAAAGATTTTATAACGTGCACATACATTCTCAAATAGTGGCTGAGTTTTGTTTACCCCCAACTGTTGACACGCAGGATTTTCTTTTCCTCCTTTGATCATATATTTCATATAATATTTGTGGTTTTCTGGTTTTACAAATACAAAACTTCCTCAAATCATTTCACGTTAAAACCCTTCCAGTAGTTTAGGGGTGGAATCCCTTCTGTCTCTTGGAAGAGGCGGGCTTTACTACTTTACCACTTCCTTCCTGTTTTGATGCCAGTAGATGTGGTAGGGCTAGCTAGGTAGTTAGCTGTTGGACTGTGAGAGGGAAGGGGGAATTCATATCTCATGTCGTGCTAGTTTCATGTAGGCTACTGTCTTTGAGAGAGAGATCACATTTATCTGTAAATCACATTTGATAACCCAGTTGGAAGCGGACAGCCCGGCTTCATGCAGGCGCACCACGCTGTTTTTACCTGACGCGCTTATGCCAAGGCGTTTTGAAGCGGCCTTGCCTATAGCCTGTCTACCTCACTTTACAGTCCTTGAATTTTTAAACATCATCAAAGATAATGTTCTCACGTTTTCTTGGATGGGCTGAATACCTCATTGAAATCTGCAGATGAAACGACTTTACTGATGCTAATACAGGAGGAGCTGAGTGTCTGAATCTGAAAGTCAATATCAGAATCTCTTTCATGTGGCCTGGTAGGATTAGATGAATGTGTTTTAATGGGCGTCACATGTGGAGTTTTCTCCTCTCAGCTGAGCATTTCACGTGCATCAGCCCTGGTTAATGCTCCATATGATGACAGCTGAGAAAATATCTGTGCTATGACGTTTGAAGTGTCATGTATTTACAGAGGAAACGTATCATTCCCTTTATACTTATACTCGGTGGTGAGTCACACTGCGAAATGATCAGAAAAGTTCATTACAAACAAACACTTCTGCATCCGACTGATTTTGGGGAGCTCTGTCAGGGTTTAATCTTGTTTAAACTCCCCACTGAGTGTAAATGTTTCCACCACCACACAAATAATCCTTGGGGTTGCAATAATTAAACCAGCAGGGGAGAGAGTGAGAGACGATCAGTGAGACCACATCCAACGTGGATGAGTGTTAGTGTTTCCTACATGGCAGCAGAAGCATCCCTTCTCCTCTCAGACGGGCTGACCACAGCAGTAAAGAGCTTATTGACTACATTTATGGAGGTTTATAGAGACACTTTACGCAGTACTGGCTTTAAACTGTGCAAAGGGCATCTCGTTGTTGTAGTGCCTATATTGCACTGTAGTGTTATTGTAGTGTAATTTCCAGGTAACACTTCAGTTTTCTTGGGGAAATGTGGCTAAATGATACTCAAGAGATCTAGAATATTTGATGCAGCGTCTGAAATTAGCACCCGCCACCCGCCAAATGCGGGTAAATTGTGTGCAGTGGCGGGTAAAATCGTCAGGCCATCCAACTCTTTGGCAGACAGGGAAAAAGCTAGGGATGGGAATAGAGAACCGTAGCTGTCCGATTCCTTGGCATGTCATGCCTCCGTGACTATCGATTCCTCTTATTGATGTTTCCATACGCACGCTGTGTCATGGTTTAGTTTTTTTTGGACCGGAGACACAGCGGAGAGAAAAAAAGCACTCAAAAGTTACTAAACCTAGTAAACGCTACTACGCTACTAAACCTACTAAACGCTACTAAACCTGAGGAGATGCACCCTATTTTTCCCTGATAATGCGACACTGTGAACAACAAATCTGTGTTGAAATCAGCAGGAGCAGAGTTAGTAACGTTAATTGTTAGAAGCTGGTGGGCAGCACAGTCCTGCTTGGATAAATAGCGGAGCTACTGACATTAACGGGGGTGCCATTGAGTTATTATTATGAGGCGTTCAAACTCTGCTCGGTAAAATGACCATTGGGTGAAGGTAAATTATAACGTTATCATGAGTTCAACATGTGTTCAAATGTAATGTTGTAAAATTAAGTTTTTGGCGTGAAACTTAGGGTACTTAAGAAAAATGAGACTTTTGAAAAAAAAAAAAGAATTGGTATAACCATTAAGCAGCAAAAAAAACAACAACTAAATTTCAAGGAGTGTTGAAATGAGCACTATACTTATTTGAATCCCTAAATGAATCGGAGATGGTGGGCAGCAATTTAGAGTTGTTGACCCAGGCTAGATATTTTTATATTGTGCATGTTTATTATAGATATTATCCATCCCTTATATATTTCTAATTGTTTCTCTAGAACAGAGGATGTTGTATATTATGTTGAAGTTAAGTCTAGGTTTCCATAGATGGCAGACAAGCAGGAAACTAAAAAGACAGACTTGCTGACAAAACAAGAAGCAGTGAGAAGGATGTAGAAAGGCAGCCATACCTGGCAGCATGTTGCTGTCACTATAAATACAATTTAAGAGCTTTCATTTTGTTGGGTTTGTGAAACTGCCACAGGTATTTGTCATTCCTCTTTCTCATCTGTGTGAAGGGTTATACCTGCGATAAGTAACAAGCTGACAACCAGAGATTAACTTTATCGAAATTGAAAGCATCTCTTTCAATTTGGCATGAAGTCACCATCAATAACTTCTATGAATTCCTCCACCAAGAGAAACCCTTCTTCTTTCTATGCAGTATATTGTTGAGTCAAATCTTGCATTCATGTCATTTTGCCATCAATCCAGCGGGCTCTGGTGTGACTCACAGGACCTCAGACGTCAGAGTGAAACCTTGCAAACGGAAAGGAGAGACAGAATAATGGTTTAATCACACAGCCTGGAGTTATAACCATGTACAGTAAACTACACACGCACGTTGTAGCCTCAAAAGGTGTTATGATGACGGCGGTGCAGAATCGGGCATTGCATGAGCGACTTTATGTGATTAGTAAAAGTCAGCAGGGTCCGACGGGGAGGTGACTGAGCGTTCCTGTTAAATCTGGGCCTCCACTAACCTGTTTGCCTGTAACTTCATGTCTCCTTGTCATCACGTCATCCTGACGTCCTAAAGGGCCGGTGGGAAGCCCAGGAAGGGCTCTGGATGACTGAGGTTGACAGAGGGCCAACCCTTGCATGTACCCAACCTCAGGCTCGTCTTCCCCCACCTCCCTCTCTTCTTTACCCCCCTGGATCCACATCCAGCTGCTGAATCACAGCTGAGCAGCATGGCTGATGGGAGTTGACAGCCTGTCTGCCTGCCTGCCTGTGGACACGCTAAGTGTACTGACTTTCACATACTAATGTTGAGGTCAGGGGTCGTATGAAAGCATGCAACACGTGACTGCTGGGGTGAGCAGGGGAGGAGTATGTGCAAGTGTGCATGCATTTATTCTCCTTGGATACAACGTATGCATAATCACTAGGAAATGTGTTCATGTACGCACATAAGTGCATTTACGTATTTTATGCTGCTTTATACATTATATTTGTACTTTATTATACAAAATTAAAATGCTGCTCACACAATAATGGATCAGTGATAATAATCTGATATTATAATATAAAATTATGAAGGTAAAAGTAGCCATTATGGAGAAAAATGCCCATTTTTCTCCATAATGGCTACTTTTCCTTTTGGTAAATTAGATTTTGATGCCAATACTTTTAGTCTTTTGCTTGGGTATAACATTTTAATGCAGGACTTTTTCTTGGAGCAGAGTATTTCTACACAGACAGTGGTATTGATACTTTTACTTAAAGTTACTACAAGGGGTTTTTAAGTGGTTATGAAACAGTCTCACTTCAATACTGATGCCTCTTTATGTCCTACATAAGTAAAGCAGACCATCAGCGAGAATATTGGTTATTTCTATATAGCTATTCTTAATGCTTATCATCAGTGCCACCTGGTCCAAAATCATGAAGGTTCACCAGAAACTCCTTCATCCCGCCTCGCTGCTCCGCTGGTCCTACCACTTTGTACTTAGCTCCACCCTCTCGTTTCACATGTGGTTGCAAAAAAAACAAGATGGCGACAGCCAAAATGTCGAACTCAAGGCTTCAAAACCGTAGTCCACAAACAAATAGGGGACGTCACGGTGACTCCGTCCACTTCTTCTATACAGTCTATTCTGAGATCTGAGTACTTCCACCACTGGTTTTAGGTGCCAAACCTTAACTATACCTTAACCATAGTTTATTTGCCGTAGCTGTGATCTTTCCCTAACCTTTCCCATACTGTATGTAATTACTTTAAATGCTTGCACAGTGCCTTGCTCAAGGGCAGTAGGATATATAACTGGCTAAAACAAGAGCCTGAACCTGTGTGTTTAAACACTGAAGGAATGGAGGGAGTAGAAAGAGAAACAGGATGTGTGTGACGAGGCTTCATGTGGAGAAGAAGATCTAATACGTAATGTGGACTGACGGTTAGCTTTTAAGTGACGGTTCTGTAGT
The DNA here is from genome assembly GCA_916700685.1 of Adelosebastes latens. Classification (NCBI taxonomy): domain Eukaryota; kingdom Metazoa; phylum Chordata; class Actinopteri; order Perciformes; family Sebastidae; genus Adelosebastes; species Adelosebastes latens. The sequence continues at coordinate 106,527 of CAKAKR010064488.1, read as the reverse complement.
GGCAGCACCCATCGGTGAGCCTGACTCCCTGCTGAACACAAGACGTCTGGTTTAAGAAACTCAAACTGGGCTGGCAGAGGAAGACGATGAGGGCTCGTCGCCAGAACACACTCAGCACTTATCTCTTTCCCAGCTGCCCTGTTTAATGTTATCTTGTTTTTCAATTTGTAGTAATGCCATCAAATACAGGATATCTCTGTGACTATAACTTCCTTTATCTCTCCACTTGTACCAAGTGATTCACAATGGAAAGCAGCCCAAGAGCTGGTTATATATTTATCTCTTTTAGCATAATCTTCATTTATTAAATACCTGTTTTTCCCACACTATCAAACAATAACAAATATATTCAATATCTGCTTATTCCAACACTTTTATGAAGCTGTGATGAAGCGGTTGTGTTTTTCATTTCCTCTTAAATATTTGTGATGTGTAGTGACAGCACACTGTGTAGAAAGAGTTCCTCACATCCCTTTTTCATGCTCAGATTTGTTTTGTTTTGATGACGACAGAAGAGATGATAGCCGGTGTTAGTCACACTCGCAATCTAAAATTGCATATAAAAGCTATTGAACTTTGAATGGCAAACATTGGCAGCCGCTCTCCTAAATGCTCCTGCTGTCACCGTGATGGCGAGAGGAAATGTTAAATGTAAAATCTAAATGTCTCGCTGTCTGATCGTTTTTGTCACATGTTCCTTATTGGTTCCCAACTGGGAGGCTCTGTTGTCTGAGAGGCACACTGAAGGTCAGTGTTTCTGTTTAGTTTGAGTGTGTTTGTGATCTATTTTCAGTAACTCCTGTCCCTTTTTTAACTAAGTGCACCTGCAATGTCTGTCTCTCCTTCTCCACTAAAAGGGTCTCCCGCTGTGTGATTTCACCGACGATCAATTTAATAGTCAAAAACATTTTCCGTTAGAAGGTCAGAGATTAAAAAGTTGAAAAAAGACACAAATATGCTCTTTCACCTGCTTTAATAGAAATATCGATGAGAACAAGAAGTGGCTGCATTCTTTTCCTGTATTATTAACAACATAAATTGTAGTGTATACAAGCTCATTCGAGCCTTTGATAATCATGGTGATGTCCTACTTTCTCCATCCTGCACGTATAAAAACACATCCAGAAATAGTTGTTTATGGCAGCCCATGTATGTGAACAGATGCTCACTTTCTCCAGCATGTCCACTAACTAGAAAAAAATCACCCGTCAGAGTGATTTATCTCGCTGCCTTTCAGCGATGGCTTCTTCAGCTCGTCGTTGTGTCGTAATTAAAAATGACACCTGGCTCAGATTTTTTTACACATGCTGGTGATCTGGTTTTGGTTGCTCGTCAACCACCTGTGCTGAATACGGAGGCACATAAACGTTCAGCCCTCGGCCCGGCTGAGACGCCAATTTGCATCGGCCCTCCAGGTTGCTTTTAGTGGACTCTTATTTTGACAAATCACAGCAGCAACAACAACGAGAACAAATTTGGTCTCTCACACTTGTTTGAAACTCGAGTTGACATCTGTTAGAAGTAACTAAGTACATTTACTCAAGTACTTAATAGGGGTGGGACTCACTAGAGGCCTCACGATACAATATTATCACGATACTATTGCGATAAGATATATTGCGATTTATTACCATTTTTCAACTGCAAATGATGTAGTTTGTCAACATCTGTTTAGTCTAAAAAGATAGTTTTCACTCTGTTCATCTCAGTTTTCACTCACATATTTTGAGGTCAGAGGTCAAGGGACCCCTTTGAAAATGGCCATGCCAGTTTTTCCTCGCCAAAATTTAGCGTAACTTTGGAGCGTTATTTCACATTCTAAACATGACATGGTTGGTACCAATCAATTCCTTAGGTTTTTTTAGGTCCCTTCCCTCTAGCATTGATATGGAAGTTGCTAACTTAATCTCGTTGTACTTGTACAATGACAATAAAGATATTCTTCTAAATGCATCGTCACAAAGCTGAAAACAGGGCTGTTTTTCTGAGCTCATGAAAAGTTGACTTTTTAGTGTTACGTATATGGTTCTCACAGGACAGCGAGGCTACAAACATATGAAGCATTGCTGTAGATTAAACTACCAAACAGTATTTAAAGTAGTTAAAATTAGCACAACCGTAATCATTTACAGCAGTTAAATGTAACATACACATCAATGCAGCAGTAATATAAATCCAGAAACATCAGATATAATAGTAAAACAATGACAGGGAACATTTTACTGCATAATGAATACTACTAATTGTGATACTTAGAGTAAATGTTGCTGATAATACATAAGTAAGGTTTTGAATGCAGGACTTTTACTCGTAGTAGAGTGTGTTCATATTGTGGTACTTTTACTGAAGTAAAGGATCTGAATACTTCTTCCACTGCTGGAGTTGACTGACTGAAATTGAAGAAGACTTTTCTCTTAATTCTCTGAAGGAGAGGCAGTAAATCAATGAATCGTATGTGAGAGCGCATAATGTTTAATGAAGTCAGTGAAGCTGTGGAGATGTGACCTCAGCAGTAATGGTGTAGGTCAGCAGGTGGATCAAAGTGAATCTGAAGCTGTGATGGAGAGCAGATTGATGGCTGAGCCTCAGGATGGAGGGGTTGCAGAGTGCCTGCGGGGGCTTGATGACCATTATCAGCGTGTAATGGACAAACTGTGAGACCAGATGAGGGATGAGTTACATGTGTTGTTGTGTCTGTGTGGGATGTGTTGCTGCTAAACCTGACTGATAACATGAGGAAGTAGACGGTCCCAGATGAATACAGCTCATTATTTTCCTTTTTTATAACGGAAAATCCAGAAATGTACAGGTGTTGATATGAAAATGTATTTCAAAATCATTCTTACTTACTGAGAGTGACTCAGAGCCGGTATTTCACACTGGCCAATCAGTAGTGACTTATGTACCCATCTACACTGTTGTTTTAGTAGACACAAACTGAAGAAATATGCTAATTTAATACCTACTTTTGCAAGCTTGTTGACATTTTTGTGGCAATCTTTCTTTTCTTCTGGCTCTGGCTCAGAAACATGACACGCTCATTCTTGATCCAGCCTACAAAAATCTGATTGACTCTGCAGTTTTTCCAGTCGGTCGATCAACGTCAAGCAACGCTGGCCGTAGATAAGATGGTAGATCTCAACCACTCAACCTCAGCTGGTGAACAAAACTTAAACCGTGGCGTTTCAAGAGGCCCACATTCATCTTGTAGCAGGAAGCAACAATTTACGGTTGTGTGGGGTCATAAAATCTGGGTGAGAATCAGTTTAGAGCATCCAATCCTCTCCTTTTGAAAAATCATGCTATTTGTTTGGTGTAAACTGGTTAAAACAAAAGCATTGGGACTTACAAATGGCTTGTTTACTACCAGTACCTCAGTGCTGTAGCCAGGATGTTAAAATACTGAGGGCCGTCACAGGGCTCTGGAGGCTCTTTTTCGCCTTGTGTTATTTGCACAAATTTACAACTGGAGTGTTTTTGAAGTGTGTGTTTATTCGTTCCAAACAGGAATGAAAACTTTCAATTGTGTCTTCCGATTTCAGGCTTTATGTGCAATCACACCATCCGTAAAATTTGCTTCATATTCAAATAGTAATCGAATAATTCCCAGTGATTTTCTAATAGTATTTTTGTAATGCACATCCCTAATTCTTACATAGAGTCCCTTTAACTGTTGCTATCCTTGCACACACATCACCTTTTTCTTGCTGTGTGTGTGTGTGTGTGTGTATGTGAGGGAGTACTGAGGCGGTGAACGCTCAGTGGTTGAACAGTGAGGGGATGCATGCACACTGCGTGGGTTTGGATGGTCTAACTGCTGGACTGGAGCTGGACTGTGACTCACAGTGAACCTGAAATACGAGGAACAACAAAGACAGGAGTTTATGTAAGCAGCCGAATCATGACATGAATGAAAACATTTTCCTGCTCTGCCATCGGCGAGCAGTGCTGAGTGAAAATGTGTTCATTTTAATCTGCAGAGACGGTTGAAAGAGCAGGTCAATTTGCCGCCCGACGTCCAAACTGCTGACATCTGTGGAGCCACAACACAGACCTGTGAAATGCTCAGTCCTGCTCACAGCGTGCTCGGTGTCAGAAGTTGATTCATTTGTACTCGCTCCATTTTACATTTGACGCTTTTTCATTATCTTCCATTCGATTAGAACCGGTGGATTTCGTGTAACTGAGGAAGTTTTTTTCTGAGTTTTATTGTGACTCTCTTGGTTGGGAAAGCTGCTGTAATAAGACTTTAACAGCACATACTGATGTGGAAAGCAATAAAGCACAATGTGAGATACAGTCACACATCATTCTGGGATAGTGAAATATCTCGCCAGCCAGACAGTCACCGCAGGCAACTAGATAGATAGAGTTACTTATGTTTGAGTTATAGGAAAGTAAGAGTGTTGGTGGCTCGGCTTGTCGTGATGCATTCACAGTCCGTAGGTGAATTTAATGACACGTACCTTTTCCTACACATTGTGCTGTTTTTTTGTTATTCTCCGCTGCTCTTGCTGGTTGCCAGGGAACAGTATCAGATGAACGCTGGGTCTTATCTTGTCACACTCCTAATTTCCTGTGGACCCGGCTCTCCCCTGTGGCTGCTGTTCCCGTGACGATGGAGATGAAGAAGAAGAAAGGAAAGAGGGGTGGGGGGAGGAGGTTGACAGCGCGGCTCATGCTAAGACAACAGTGCAGTCACACAGGGTGGAGAGGCCTGTAATGACTGGGTAAACAAATGTGGAACATATGGAGCCCTCCATTGCCAGGGACACCACCTCCTCAACAAATACACCTCACATTTCACAGGGAGATTCAGCAGGACAAAGGATGTGTTTTGAATACAGGTTTCACAGAGCCGTGATGCACGGCACTGGAAAGCTTTGCTCCTCTCATCAGTGCAGCTAACGCAGCGGGTGTTTTGTTATTGTCAGGGATTTTGGCAACGGGCGGGTGTTTTACTCTCACTGGAGCTGCACGGTGAATACTTTTTACACCTCCGTATAAGATAGATAGCTAAGGCAATTTTAAATCCAGCCAGAGATGGACAGATAGGTAGCGTTTTCAGAGCGGGTAGGCCGGTGTGAGTGGAGAGTTTGGTGATAAAGGCAGAGTAATGGTGTTTCAGCTGTATCAGTAGCAGGGAGTCCATGGTTGAATGAAATCCATCTAGTTGTGGTGGATATTCCCACACTTTCCTGAGAAAGATTGTGGGAAAGCTGCAGGCTGGATAAATAAATTCATTTACTCTAGTACTGAGTATTTTTATGGTTCTTGCTCTTCAGTATTTCCATTTTTGCTTCTTTATATTTTTACCCCACTACATTTCAGAAGGAAATGTTATGTATTTTATAGGGCTATCAATTGATTCAAATATTTAATGGTGATTAATGGCAAATTAATCAAATGTGCAAATTAATTAAATGTACCTTAAAGGGAGATTTGTCAAGTATTTAATACTCTAATCAACAAGGGAGTGGACAAATATGCTTGCTTTATGCAAATATATGTATATATTTATTATTGGAAATCAATTAACAACACAAAAAAATGATAAATATTGTCCAGAAACCCTCACAGGTACTGCATTTAGCATAAAAAATATGCTCAAATCATAACATGGCAAACTGCAGCCCAACAGGCAACAACAGCTGTCAGTGTGTCAGTGTGCTGACTTGACTATGACTTGCCCTAAACTGCATGTGATTATCATAAAGTGGGCATGTCTGTAAAGGGGAGACTCGTGGGTACCCCAAACAATCCCTTTAAGGCTGAGTCTTTAGCACAGCGGCCCGGGTTCGAGTCCGACCCAGGGCCCTTTGCTGCATGTCATCTCCTCTCTCTCTCCTCTGCCTTTCCTGTCTGTCTCTCACTATCAAATAAAGCAGAAATGCAAAGTAATGAAATAGAATTAAAAGCTGTAATAACAATACTAGTAGTAAAACAGCGTGAAATAAAAACCATTATAATAAAATAACAATAAAATAGAATAAAATGTTACAACTTAACTTTAAAGGGGCCATTCTGCTTAATGAATGCTTTTATTTTTAATGAGAGCAGCAGAGTGGTGAATATGTGCGTTATTCTGAATTAATTAAGACAGCAGGTGAACATGAAAGATGTGTTGATTTGGTGTTACCAGCAAACAGCATCATCTCCAGCCAATTACTATGGGAGCGGATCAGAAAACAGTGAATTCTTACATAATGAAATTTACTTTTAAAACAGAGAAAATTAGAATTAAAGGCTCTATCTGCAGGAGTATTTGTATTATGTGGTATAGCTGTGGTTACTGAAAGGAACAGTGTGTAACATTTAGGGGATCTATTAGCAGAAATGGAATATAATATTAATACAATGGAAACCGCTTACAGTGATCAACCGCTGATATGGATCAAAAAGTTTGGGACAGAATCATTCCTATATAAATGCTGTTCAAATAATTTGCTTGTAGTAATCAAGTAGTCCGCTTACAGGGTTCATTTTGGGTCTTTTCATACATGACAACATATGGAAAAACATTTTAAAACTACATTAGACTAACGTTAATTGAACTTTTTTTTTTTTTTTTTTTTTTACTTTACTCTGATGCTGCGTGCACATTGATATTATAACGGGAAAAATAAATAAATTTTCTCTGAATAAAAAACGAATGTGCACGGGGAAAGCACCTGTGGTTGAAGCCGCCTTCGTCAAGGGGATAATAATTACTGGTCATGTAATGCCAGCAAATTTAAACTTTGCTGATCCTCAGCCAGCTCTGCGGCAGCTCATGCAGACCGGCACCCGTCTCCCTTCATGCCGCTAGCGGGTGAGAGAACGAGGAGCCCCGTCAAAGGGGCGTCGTTCATCTGCAACCTCACAGCTAGATGTCACCAAATCCTATACACTGTACCTTAAGTGCAAGATCTGAATATTTACTCCACCACTGATGCATTAACTCCACAGATACTGAATTGCATATACACATTCATTTATCAAATCTAGGGCTGTCAATTGATTAAAATATTTAATCGCGATTAATCACATGGTTCTCCATAGTTAATTGTGATTAATCGCAAATGAATCACACTTTTTTTATCTGTTTGAAATGTACCTTAAAGGGAGATTTGTCAAGTATTTAATACTCTTATCAACATGGGAGTGGTCAAATATGCTTGCTTTATGCAAATGTATGTATATATTTATTATTGGAAATCAATTAACAACACAAAACAATGACAAATATTGTCCAGAAACCCTCACAGGTACTGCATTTAGCATAAAAAAATATGCTCAAATCATAAAATGGCAAACTGCAGCCCAACAGGCAACAACAGCTGTCAGTGTGTCAGTGTGCTGACTTGACCAGCCCCAAACTGGATGTGATTATCATAAAGTGGGCATGTCTGTAAAGGGGAGACTCGTGGGTACCCATAGAACCCATTTTCATTCACATAACTTGAGGTCAGAGGTCAAGGGACCCCTTTGAAAATTGCCATGACAGTTTTTCCTCGCCAAAATGTAGCGCAAATTTGAAGTGTTATTTAGCTTCTTGCGTGACAAGCTAGAATGACCTGGTTGGTACCGATGGATTACTTCTGTTTCTTTTGTTTTCTAGTTTCTAGCTTTAAAACAGAGCCCGCTAAAACCTCCAAAAGATCGATTGCATTAATGCGTTAAAGAAATTAGTGTCGTTAATTATTGTGTTAACTTTGACAGCCTTAATATATATACGTGAACAAACACACACATTCAATCATATTTATGCTCAAGTATTAGCTCTTAGCGTGACCCTCCTTGTGATTTGACTGTTAGCGTGCTCTGTGTTAAATAGCATTTATATGCGGAGTATATTCCTCTGAAGTGGTCCTGAGTATCATATCAAAACCTAACTCTTGTTTTTCTTGAAAGGCTTCTTGATTATGGAGGGTCTGAATAACCCCTCAAACCCTGATTGAAATATTTAGATTGCAAATGAGCAGGAAACACAAGAAATCTTAAAAGCTCAGACAACGTTTTTTACATTTTTACATTTTTTTTAATCAACTAAAGCGGTCCAGTGCATCGGTTTATAATTGTTCCTCCAGCGATCAGATGTCAGGCCTGGAGATGTATGGGCCTGCTGTCTGTCTGTGTGCTGACGCTCTCGCCTGATTAAGATCTGTTACAGCGCACACAACACGGCAATTCAATTAGTCAAGCCCTATTCCCATGATAACCAGTGAACTGTACATGAAAGCAGCCCAACCCATTCACCGCCGAGCACCATGTGATTAAATATGAACAATAAATCATGCTTTCAAAAAGACTAATTGCTATTTTTTTTCTCTCTTCAAATCTCCTCACGCCACTTAAATGAAAAATTACATTCCCAGGCATCATCCAGTATGTAAATTTCCATGTTTTCTATGTGTGTGTGTGTGTCTGTGTTTGCAGAAGCATTTTAATAGCAGTCAAAATGTAAATAACTGCTGGGTAATGTACCATCCTCTCTCCGATATATTTCCCCTCTTAACACCTTGATGCTGATATAACAACTGCTTACAGTAATGTGTGTCCCATACATGAGGAAGCAGCTTTAATCTGAAAAGGAGTTTATTAAATCATGGCAGGGCTGGTGTGGAATAAGCAAATAGCCTGTTTGAGTTTATGCCAACATTATGCATTCGGCTCACTTGCTCCTGCTTTAAATGCACACTGGCACTGTTACTCTAGCAGCCTGTGTGTTTACTGGTTGCCCCCTTCACGACCCCTATTAGCTTTTCCCCTTATAACTCCCATTGGGATCTGGACCGCCATTATCACCACATCCATCATTATTGTGTGTTAGGGAAGCTACTGTAGGGTTCAGTTTTAGCCAGAAAAAACCTCACTTAATTATATAGTCAAAGAGGAACGGTGTTGCGTTTTAATTTTTCTTTTGCTGAGATTAAACTCCTAATTGCTTCATCGTGTGATTCCAGCGCGAGTTTAGCCTGTAATGTAATTTTTATGGGTTGGAAGTGTAATTCCAGAGGACAATTCAGATAAAAGATCGCTCTAATTTCCCTAAAATGTCTGCTTGTAGTCTTAATGTTAAACGTAATGAGCTACACCTCCTCATGGTCGAATATATTTATTGGTTTTCATATTTTTCCAGAGACACAAAAGGTGAAACAATCTATAAGTAAGGGATAATCTACAGCTAGCGGTAGCGGGTCATTGTTGTGAAAGAAACCCCGACAGGGCGATGCCGCAGAGCGGAGGGGTCTCTCATCGTTTCTTTCACAACAATGACCTGCTAGCTGTTCATTATTAGACGGCTACTTACTGAAGAAATCAATAATTTGACACAAAAATGGTCCGCCAGAGTCTGACATCAGAACTGCGCCCATAGCAATGGTCTGCTATAAAGAAATAACAGACCGCAGAACGCCGTGATTGACCAATCGGAATTGAGTATCCAACACAGCCGTGTAATAAATACATATAGATACACACAATATTACGGAAACAAACAAGCAACAACAACAAAAACACTATGTAAATAGTTCATTAGTTAATTTTTGACATGCATAAGCTACATTTCTTCGTCAGAAAGTACAGAGTTGTTTGGTAACTTGGTCTCCCAGTCGTGCATGAAGCATCTCCATGCAGTAGGTGGCCTTTTGTAGCATATGTCAGTTTTTCCACGGCCAGTCAGCTTGAGACGCTTTTCAGCCACTGATAAACAGTTGGTGGTTCGGATTTTTTTCCATTGAAGAGCAATGAAATCTTTTGCCTGTTAGATACTTTTATATCATCAGGAAAGACACCCAAGATGCAAAGATGCAAAGGAAACTATTTCAGATAAATTCTGTCCCCTCCTCTGAGTGTCTGGAAGAATCAGATATGTGCATGATCCATTTATATTGCAACAATTTGAACCTAGTGTTTAAAGTATGATATCTTAGCATATCAACCGTCAATATTTAAACAGTTGCACAAAGCTATGTATTTGTTTACTAGGGATTCCTTTGCTTTGACCATAATCAGTTGATACAAATAAGATAGATGGTGCAAGACAGCTTGTTTAAGACAGGACAGAGGTGGTTTAAGAAGTGACTTTTGTGTCATTAATACATCTTCACCTCCTGTTTTATAAGCAACACTCTGGCCAGGCAACCTGCCAGCTCCCAGAAACACAACACATTATCAGGCTGACATTGTAAAGATGTCAATGCAAACTGGATTGATTGATATTATCACAAGCAGTGACAGTGAGGTGAATCGCTCTGGATCTTTTGTTTTCCAGTTATAACTCAGGGTATATAACTGGATTTAAATTATACATGGCATTGCTGATCGTTTACAATCTCAGAACACGTCGTTCCAGTGGCAGCAGGGCTTTAAATGGAGCAGAGTGATTCCTCTCCCTCTGCCTGCTGCAGCCAATGTGACAGGCCTTTTAATTGTCTCATTCAGATAACATGTCATGCAGGGCCGAGATCGAGAGGTGACATCTGCTAATCATCTGTCCAGCGCCTGTTCACACATCCAGTCCGGGGAGCTGATTGCCCCCTTGTGCCCTCTGTCTGGCCCCGATTCATTCTCACCTTCTATCTTGTATCCGCGGCCCTCATTCACGCCCACTTTTCACACTCTCTGTCCTCCTCCGGTGGCTCTCACACTCCTACCTATTTCCATTTTAATCTCAATGACTTCTTTCTATATCTCTGCATGTGAATGTATCGCTGCAACCTCTTATTACTAGCCTCTCTCTCTCTCTCTCTCTCTCCATCTTCTGTTTTTGACAGACTGATCATTCACTGTTGTTGTGATCGACACAGTATGAATCTATATGCTTATAATCAAGCTCCTCGGAGGATAATTACAGTTCATTCATGAAATGGATCTTATTTTTATAGTTCCGGCCATCGTGTCTGTCAGTTTTGATAACATTGTACTCGTTAAAGTTATTGCTGAGGAACACGGGACAATCAGACAGGTAGCATAGAAAAGAAGTCCTTTATGGTCATTGCACAGAGTACAACGAAATTAAATAGCAATCCTGACTGTGCAGACACATATATTACACAGTAATACAAATAAAGAAGAGTAAAATAAAGATATATTAGAAATAGAAAGTATGTATTTGCTTGACCTGTAAAAACAGTAAGATATTGCATGTTGCTGAGTTGTATTGACTCTATACTGTATACAACTAATAAATAAATATGGGAGTAAATATGTACAAAGGAATAAATGAAGGAAAGTCATCAGATAACACAGTCACTCATTAAACCGAAACACCGGCGCATTGCACAGAGGAACAGAAGCTTGCTTTCCGCTAGCTGCTTTTAATGTAGGTTAAGATCAAAATCATGGTGAAACGAAGCAAACAAAGACGTCGTGAGGAGCAGGAGGAAGAGAATTCAGCTCAAGTGCAGCCATCGATCTCTTGCGCCAGTTTCTTCTTAACAAGTGCCCAGTAAAAACGACACGTTTGGGGCCCCTCTTCACCTTAACCTTAACAAGCTCTACTGCTGAAAGACTATTTTCAACTGTCTGATAAAAACCGGCATCAGGTCATCATATCAGACTGAACTCTTTGTCTCTGTTCTCCATTTCAGTGTTCAACACCGAGCCCCGTCGTCTCCTGCTGTGATCATCAAAAGTAAGTTCATTTACATTTTTGGAGTGTAGTGGCCTTTTTCAATTTTATTGTTTATTGGGTGTAGTTTTTGTTGGGTGTACATTTGGATTTAATGCTGATGTTGCTGCGTCTGCCATCTGTGTGTGCGTGCATGTGGTTTATGTGGCCGCCGTGCCAGGCTATGTTAAAGTGTAATTTTTAACGTTACCGGGCATGTTGATTAATGATGCTGTTGTGTTTGTCAGCTGTGTGTGTGTGAATATGTGGCAGCCATGCCAGACTATGAGATGCTGTAAATGTTCATCTTGTTGGTGCCTTTAACATAACGCTACCTCTGATGATTTGTAGGCCTAAAATAGGCTGAAGGCTTGTAGGATTAAACTGTGGTGCATTCAGGCAAGTATAGTTGTTCATGATGTTCATGTTCTTGTGTGTCTGCGCCACTGGTCAACAGTTGAGCCAGATTTCTAAACCACTTATTTTGGAGGTAAAACTCATTGCACAGGACACATTTACAAAAGGGTTTGCTTACAACCTGTCTAATCAATTTACTGCTCATGTTTCTGCCCCTTTGTACTTATTTTCAGTTCATTGTTGGCATCTTAACCCGACTGAAATAATATATATATTTTTTTAACACAGTGATTATAGATCATTTTCACAAGAATCTGCAGCTCCCCTTGGCTTTATGGAGCTTTATAGTAAGTTTAATCTCATTGTTTAGCTGTCCGACCCACAACTTTACTGATTGGTTCACTCTCACAGTGTTGTTTTTGGCCGCAGCAGGCAGCTGTTTTCAGAATCAGAATCAGGTTTATTTTGCCAAGTATGCATACAACATACATGGAATTTGACTCTGGTTTTATGCAGCTCTCCCAATGTACTTACACAGAATAGAAACAGCTAGGAACAATAATGATCAACAATAAATTAAGAATACAAAAATTAAAATCAAATGTCTATCTACAAGTCAAATGTTTCAGTGAAAAGAAAACACTGTACACTACCTGCTCAGCAGCAAACAGCAGACAGACACAGGTAGAGACTAACTGGTGAACATAGTGCAGCTTTTAGCAGCTAAAGATCCTGATATTTCCCTCAGGAGTCGGTAAAGACCAAAAACAGAACTAAAAGAGAGTAAATATTGGACTTACATTCATCAGGTAGACACAAACATAACTTCAAATGAATTATAATGTTGCTGTTAATGTTGTTGTTTGCCAATTAGTTCACCATATGAACATAAAAAAGGATGATTTGTCAGTGAAGTGTTCATAACTTGTTTCCGCTGCTCTTAAGTGGCCAACAAACTCAGTTATTGCAGGATTAATATCGTCTGTTTTATTGGTTTTGATCTTGGGTGCATCACCTATGATTTGCTTTTTAATAATAGATCAATTGTAATTATAGTTTTTATTTTCTAACTTGTCAGCTGTCTGACTTGAACCTCTTTTTTTGTAATGTGCATGAGCAACCAAACCCCTCTGAAGATAAATAAAATTAGGGTGCTGTTGATGGACACTACTGTTGCACAATATAGCGCAAATAAGCAATGAGGGAGGTACTCACAGTTGGATTTTTTAAAGTTATTGTGGGCATTGGCGAGACATCTCTAGGAAAACAAAAAAATACATTATTAAATCTTTGCACTGACATTTGTTTTTCTCTTTGTTAACTTTTCAAATTTGACATCAGCAGCATTTTTTCCCCAAGTGGCAGTTTGATTGACATCCCTCTGCTCATGTCTTGCAGCATTGTTTGCTAGTACACAACAGTAAAGTAAATACATTTCTCATATATTGTACTAACAACCAAAACTTGTGTATAGTGCATATACTTTCTAGTCGGAGTGCAGATTTTGGGAACAAATATCAGAGATCAACTGTCACTCTTCTTTTCTTTGCGTGAGGCCAGAACGGCCTTCATTACTCCAGGTTCCTTGTTATTTCTTGCCTCCACTTTTCACAACCTAGAGGAGCTTGTATTCAGGCTTTGTATATGTGATTGTTTGTGTAATGCCTCATCATGTACTGCGGATGGATTAGAAAGGAAAGTGATGGTGGTGGTGACTGGTGTGAAGCATCCCCCCCCATCTTCCTGCATTAATGTATTCTGAACTGACTCTGTGTGTTTATATTGTTTGTCTGCTGGTGCGTTGCGTGTGCACTGATGCATGTAGGTATGTACTGTAAAGGCTGGTGAATGGATACTGTGATAGTTGGGGGAATGAACTGCTGTAGTAATTGCATTGAGCCCAGCAGATAGATAAAAGGAGAGTCCATGGGAGCTTTGCTTGATAACACTGGTGAGAGACTCAGTGAAGTGGAGTGGTTGGAAAACATTACACTGTACTGTAGGCTCATTGCCCGGAGAGTTGTGCTGCTCTTTCCTCTACGGTGTATTACCAAGCTCGATATGGTGCAGAACAGAATTAATTTATTGTTTGTGCACCGACACGCAACCCAAATGAGGTCAAACGATTGGACTGGCAAGGCATGAGAGAACACAACTGTGCATTTCATGAAGTAGTATACGGCAGCCCATAGCTCATACTTCCCATGAATACAGAGAAGGTGAGTTGGCACTGAGGTGCAGCACGGATCGGTGTATTTCCTCAGGGTCAAGGACGCCGTGTAGCGTCTTTCTCTCTTTAGATCTCTAATCTTCATTGTTCCGTTTCTCCTTCACCCCATTTATCAGCTCTTCTGCTCTGCCCACCGACACATCGGGTGATGAATTAAGCTGCCCACAGTGGATCATTCTGCATGAATCACTGCTACTGTACTCTAACATGACACTGAATAGGCACGGGGGAGTGTGCAGCCTTGCCACCTTTGCAGGGAGTTTTTGTTACTGCTAGAGGTGAAAGACATGGATCTTTTATCATGGTTTATGCCATTTTGTACTACAATAGCAGAATATATCATAATGTACGTGTAGATGATATAAAGAAATATATGGTGAGATACAAATTTGTCCCTTTAAAGCAGGGGTGCCCAGACTTTTTCCCTTGGAACTCAATGGTGGGTCACAGGCCAAAAGTAAACACCTATTGTATTACGTTGTATTGTTAATGCCCACTGCTATCTTGACATAGTACTGTATTTTGGGGGAAATTCAATCACGGAGAATGAATTGTCTGTTATTGGATTATCCAGTTCATTAAAAACTTCATTAAAAATCCTCTAAATTCAATATTACCATAAAGCAGCTCAGTAATTCGGCCTAATACAATTCTCCGCCAAACTTTTTGGCTTATGGCCCCTTAAAATGATCTACTCGTGATCATCAATCAACCTGTTTTATTTGAATAATGTCCAGAGCCCTGAGCAGCTAAAGTTGTGCAAAGTTGTTCCTATGTAATTCACAGGAAAAAAAAGGCAAAGATGAGAGGAACTTGGGATGTTTCTTCCTGCTTTCCTAACATGTTATTTGTCTCATGACCTCCAATTTGGGCATTCAGGGGGACCGAGACTCCCAAGTAGGGAACCACTGGCCCCTAATATTACAACAGGAGATATTAAACTCTGAGTTGATGGCATATTTACTGAGCAAAACTGCATCTGTTGTCACAATGTATTTGAGTTTGTGCTCGCCCTCCCAGTTCCTTCCTACCGTGTGTTTTTGTATAAGCGGATTTCATTATCATCGCTTGACGGTTTATGTTTTATTCATCAAGTCCCCGATAAGTAACAACGCTGCCCAGGCCCTCAACTAATCACGATCCCGGTGGGGAGAGGCTTTTCCATCATTAGCTTCACCTGTGGCTGGGCTCTCCTCAGCTACAGATGCTAATGTGGCAGTGATGAGGTTAGCAACACAACAACCCCGCCTGTAACTGTAACAGCAGGTTGAAGGATGTGACCTAATCACCAAATCACATCTGTCATCTTCTTTCTGCTCTTGCTGGAGGCGAGGAAGCGTCAGGAGTCCCTAATTGCCAATCAGGGGTAACTAGAGTGCGAGAGACGGTACAAAGCAGACTGGAACCTGGCTCAGACAAACGCAGGAATTCAGGCTTCGCAGAGGAGAGTGAAGTCTCAGAGAGGTGTTTTTGTTCTTTGTGTTTTGCTGTGTGAGGCGGCGCTGTGTACCTTTGAAGCACACTGCCGACTGAGACCCTGGCAGGGGCAGTTAGGTCTTCCCCCCTTCTAACCACCAGACTGCTTTTGATGTCTTTTTGTACTGCAGACTCTGAACTCTCTTAAGTGTGATGCAATCCCTATAAAACAGATTGTAGTGTTTTCTCTGTGCATTCATGTGTGGGTGTTTCATCATTACAGGGAATTACAGTGACAACTCCTGAGAACAAAACTTAACGAAAAGTATGCATGTTTTTTTAACAGTCTGGGTCTTATTTTCATAGTTCAGCCCATTATTTGTTTGGTTATTTTAACACTGATCTGGAGACATTAACATTACTACAACAGCACTATCCTGACTGTTGGCTGGAGGTCCAGAGTTGTTGTTGGCCACTTGTGTTAACAAGTCTTTCATTGTTAATGTCTTTTTTTGTCCACAACTCAAAGATATTCAGTTTACTGTCATAGAGGAGTAAAGAAACCAGAAAATATTCACATTTAAGAAGCTGGAATAAGAGAATTTCGACATTTTTTATCTTGAAAAATTACTCAAACTGATTAATCGATTATCAAAATAGTTGGCGATTAATTTAATAGTAATAATTAGTTATAATTATAGTAGTTATATTAGTAATAATTGACAATGAATCTATTAATCGTTGCAGCTGTAGTTAACACACCACTCAAGTGTCACTCATTTATTTTCTGTGCGGCTGTATTTCCTGCAAAGCATTTTGATTAGATGAGTATTGTGTTGTGTCTAATAATAATAATAATAAACATAACACTACAACCATGTCCAGTGGGCCAAGCACCACGATAGTCAAGATGATCAGACAGGCTGTTAACAAATTCACACTTCCCATCTGTATTTTGTAAACCAAATTATTTGGAAGAGAAGGCTGCAGTGTTGGCCGCATCCCCAGATCTCAGCCTTTAAGTTGGCGGGCAAAATATGTAATTAACAGGATGCAAAAAATCTACAAAAACAAGACTTGTGGAAAATAGGCCAAATTTGTCTTTAAAGGATGAGGCCGTAACAACGAATCAGTCTGTTAACCCTCTGAGACCCACAATAGACTTGTTTTTGTCTTTTTTAGGGGGGTAGAGGGGGTATTTAGGGGGACTCATAAATCAGAAATAAACACGAATAAATGAAATAATTAATTAAAATAAATTGTAAAAGTCTATAAGGGTTTAGAACAATATGATCTCATGCTCTAATATGTCTCATAAGTTCTTGCAGCAATTGGGTTGATAGCATTTGTTACACAGATTTGGTGCTAAATTTAGCCATTTTCTACCACTCAAGAATTGATAAAAACTGATCAATAATCCCTCCAAAATACCACATTAAGACACCAAGACCTTGAGGAACATCATAGAAAAAGCCATGCTGTGATTTGGTTTTAAAAACTTTTGACATTTGCAGATTTCTGCCAGAATTGCATTTTTCCGGCAATTGGATGGCGAACACTTCTGTTCAAACTGCTCAGAAACCCCCTTATTGTCAGTATACCCAGGAATGCCAAATGGTCTCACTACAATGAAATGGCTACAATGGGAACTAACATCATCACACATGAATACAATCAGGCTCATTGGATCCACAAGAGTCTCAGCTTTACAGTGATACCCAATTTATGTAATTCCAAGACTATTTAGAGACCCCAGTATGCAGAAATATTGAAACACATCATTTTTAGAATAGGTGAAAAAAACACATTTATACTGCATTCAAAAAATTGCATGTGATTATTGTGGGGACCCATAGAACCCATTTTCATTCACATATCTTGAGGTCAGAGGTCAAGGGACCCCATTGAAAATGGCCATGCCAGTTTTAACTCGCCAAAATTTAGCTGACCCTCCTTCCCGACAAGCTAGCATAACATGGTTGTTACCAATGGATTCTTTAGGTTTTAGTTTCATATGATTTCTGTACCTTCTCTCTAGTTCCAAAACTGAACTTGCTACAGCCTCTGAAAAACAGTAAAGTCGGTCGAGATCGCCCGCAACCACGTGGGTCTCAGGGGGTTTCCAACTTCTCTACTCTGTTTGTGGCCCCAAGATCATTGTCTCTATAAAATCTGTAAAAACAACAAAATGTCTTGTAAGACTTTAATTTCCTGAAACAGCAGGGCACTGTAGTTTTTCGCAAACTTGATAATACAGATATGGTGCTCTAGTAATTCCTATGTTGGATCAAAATAAACTACAGTGTGTTTGTTCATCATAATAAAGGAACACAGATGGGCTCACTGATGTGTTTATAATAGGTTTTATACAACAGCAGAGCTCGATGGCACAGAAGAGTAAGATACATCGGGCCTTGGCTGCACAAACAATATTTGTTAGTAGGATCAATATATCGTTTATTTTGTTGACAATAATCAAAATATCTAATTTCGCCAGACTTATTCTTGAAGGAAAGTAACTTACTTGACTGGTAAAACTAAAACTAGGCAAAGTTTTTCTGCTAAAACTTTACATCCTCCATCAGCATGAATAACAAAGTGGAGCTAGAGGAGAGAGAATAATAAAACAATAACCTATCCCCACTAACTGACAGAGCTGAGTTCGAACTCTAGGCAATCTCCCAAACAAAAATTAATGAGCACTCTGTGAAGAGAAAGCTGGACTCTGCAAAACATTAACCACTAACTATAAACCAGTCACAGACTGAAACAGAGACCCTTTTACTGAAGGCCTCACTCATCTCTGTGCTGCCCACATAATGAAAAACAGTGAAGTATCATGTACTCTGTCACCTGGAAAAGGTATGAAAAGCTGTCTTCATAGACTCAAAGGAGATTACAAAAAGCAATGAAAAGGGATTCAACAGGGCCTATTCATGGCAGCTGACTCCACTCTGTTAATCACATTGTGCTCCCTCACTGATACTCTTGATGAAGCTAATATCAGCGAGGGATTAATATCCAGGTCTCCTATTAAACAAGAAATGGTGCTGGTGATGGCGAGTGGGTGGAAGGAGATCGTGAAACAACTGCCATGTTGATGGTTAACTGTACTTAGTCTTATTGGGCACTGGGATTACGGGAATTATGGGTATCCACGTACTGACGGAAAATCCTATTAAGTGCTCATTATCTATTCTATTAAGCAGAGAGATGCACAAAGAGCTTTTTTCCTCTCCACCTTTTCCTCTCATTTACACACACACAAACACTCACTCATACTTGTGTTTTAATAATGTTTGATGGTTGCTTTTAAAGGGTAATATGTTGGTTATTAACCTCACAGTAGTACTTCTCTCATCAACTACTTGATTGCCATGACATCATGTATAGACATTCGTGCTTCTCAGATGATGAATCCTAATAACTTTGGTGATCCCCTGACTTTTCATCTAGCGCCATACTCGGGTCAAAAGACCTTGGGTTTATGACCAAATACCATAGACTGTACAGTATATAAAGATGGACCACGCATCTCCACTTCCTCCCACTGTAAATATCCCGGATACGGGAGCTGCCATCTTGAGATTTTGACGTCATTTGGAGCCAGAGTCTGCGCAGAGGTGATCGGGCAGTGGAGCCGCGTTATCGAGGTCACCCGTCGGAACCAATCACGAGCCGAGCACGGCCGTAGCTAGTCAGCTAGAGAGACTCACAGCTGCCAATTGTGACATCTTACCCCCTTTTTATAGCATAAAATAACTAATTAAAACCAATTTTCAGATGATTTCACAAGATATTACATGAACCGAAGAAATAAAGACTGTACTTCTTACATATCTTTAGCTTATTTTTCAGATATTTTCTTAACCAAGAC
Organism: Adelosebastes latens; assembly: GCA_916700685.1. Lineage (NCBI taxonomy): Eukaryota > Metazoa > Chordata > Actinopteri > Perciformes > Sebastidae > Adelosebastes > Adelosebastes latens. The sequence goes on along the minus strand of CAKAKR010064488.1, from coordinate 87,054 downwards.
TACATATGATATTATATCTATTGATCTTTCTGCTTACACCATTCTCACACAAATGAACTGTAATACTGTAATCTTTACCTTTATGATGCAGCAGTAGGCAACACTGATATCCAGCTTTAAGTCAAAGGACAGATCACGCTAACTCTGCTTTTTGAGCTCTTTGGCTTTATGATTCTCTGATAGTTTTTTGTTCATATAGTTTTCCATAAGGCCCTCGTGATTAATCAGTTATCGCTCTGTGAATCTTCAAAGCTTTTATCTCCTCCAATTTAGTCAATATTGAATTGGTGACACTCGGCAGTGTCCATATCAACAGAAACATTTAAACGTAATTGAACATAACAGAGCTCTGGTGCTTTACACTTCAAAGGCTTTCATAGATCGGCTGTCACTCGGCTGACAGCCGGTAGCTGAGAGCCACTTCAGCCCGTCTGTGACAGCGTATACGACAACCGAGCAACGCTGTCTTTGGCAGGATTTCACACACAAATCGCCCCAAAAATAAGTCTTCACCGAAAAGCAGATGAATTCAAGCGTGTCTGTTTTTCTTTTCTCATCTTTTCGAACTGTGAGTCACAAGCAGAAAGCTTGCAATGGCGCCGGCGGGCTGAAAACATACAGCTGTGATATCAATACATCAAGCCTCCTATTATTTCAAGGACTCATAAATTAGGAGGGCCGGGTCACTTTTCCGCTGTTAATTAAAGCCTATAACATAATGTCATGGCACAGTTCACTGTAATTGAGTTAATTACCGCTGGTAGCTCGACTGTTAACATGCCTCCCACTCATAGAGGGGTCGAAAGGTCAAACCACCTACATTGCCGTCATGGAGAGCTCCCTAGAGAGGGCTGCTAAGGCGGCAGAGGACGTCACTGTGGCTGAATGTATTGAAAACCTTTTTAGTTCAGGTCTGTGAGGGTGGGAATGAACCAGCATAATTAAGGAAAACATTGGATTGACTATGTAGAATTGACCTTAAAGGGAAAATTCACCACCTTTTTTTTGTGGATGTCCAATCAGTGTTGATGGTAAATGTAGTTGATTGATGCAATGAATTCTTCTGTGCGTGCTACAGTATATTGACCGAGAAAAGCTGAGTTCTTCTCCTGCTCGCGGAGCCATGCTGGCACTGCCTACATGAACCAGGATGCATTGCATGCAAGTTTCTGACGCCCAGGGTCAGGATTGGAAATTAGCAATCAGCCACCAGCCAAATGCTGGTAAAATTTGCAAGTGGCTGCTGGATTTGCTTCACTCACCAGCCAAAAAAAATAAACAATGGTAATCTATTGAGTGTCTAAACAATGGTAATCTATTGAGTGTCAGGCAGTGGCAGGTTTACAAAAAGTTAATTTCCATCCCTGCCCAGGGTCCCCACCTGCCATATCCTCTTGCATGGCTACTACAGCCTCGGCCTCTTTCTGCTGCATTTCTTTGGCTGTATACTCTGGCTTGATTAAATATGGCTGAATATCAGAGTCAGACCAAAAACTGTAAAATGTAAAAAATGGTGCATTACATACAAATTGATTTCGTGGGATACATATGAATTACAGTGCATTTCTTTTCATAGGTATAGATATGAATGGTGTATGAAAACAGCCTGAACTACGTCAATACGCCAAATGACGGTGCTGGATGCAGAAAGAACAACAGCTGTGAACTCAGCTTTCTCCATCAATATAACACGCACTGAGGAATTAATTGCTTCGATCGACTACATTTACCATCAACACTGATTGGACATCCACATAAAAGGTGGCACATTTTCCCTTTAAAGCTACAAAACATCGAAACAGAAGCTAAGAAATATTGAATGTTTGAAGCTTGCAAATTTATCAAATGTTTGGTTCCTGCAGGCTCCCATGGTAACAGCCAAACATGTGGGATATAAGGAATAAGTCCAACTCTACTTTCTCATGCTTCGTAATGTTTTAGCCCTATAGTTTGGCTTCACTTTTCCTGTATCCCCCCTTTTTTTTCTCTCCTCTCCTCACTCGGGACTCACTGAGCTCCAGGATTAGATTAGCTATCATTTATAGCAGGCCTGGGAGGCTGTGAAGAGCAGACTCCATCAGATGGAGAGATAATGGTGCTTTATGATAGATCCTGGCTAATGAAATGCCACTGTCTGTAATGAGATCAGTGAAAAGTGAGCTTTTGACCCTGTGAAAAGGGCAGACAGCATGTTGAGAATATCTTCTAAGATTTCTGCCCTCCTGTTCAAGACACAGTCCTTCTGAATTCATGACAGGCAGAAGTGTTTTTCTCGAATAAAACTGTGAAAAATGTCTCACAGGCAGTGCCACAGTAATACAGAGCGCAGGCTGCACACTCCAGCTGAAGCTCAACACGAAACACACATGCAAAAAAAAGTACAAACAGTGGAAATGCCAAAATGCTAATGCCAACATTTACCAGAGGCTGTGAGGTGGGGCTGTTCAAACAGTGGAGAGTGTGTAAGGTCAAGAAGAGGATTACTCATTCACACTGTGCCTCGGAGGCCCACACATCTTTAAAACAGCACAAATGCACAAAATCATTCCCGACAGCGGCACGAAGAGCGTGAAATGCTGTAAGGACTGCTGACGAGGAAACTTCTAATACCAAGCATACAGTAAATACCTAATTAAAATCAATTTTCCGACATTGATTATAATTCCTGAGCACCAAAAAACAGCAAGCTGCCCTCATTGGTTGTTGATTTATGATGTTACGTCGGGTTTGTTTACAAAATTTACTATTTTGCTTTCCTTACTTGCTTGTAATTTGTCACTTTCATCCATCATAACCCACAGTATCTGTTTGAGAACTACAATACAATACTATAATACAAAGGTGTAGGAATTTGTCTAAGTCCGGTGTCAAATGTCCTTTTTTCGTCATCAGGTTATATTGAACATTTTAGTCAATCAAGTCTATCCAAACCAATAATTTTAGTCCAACTTATTTCACATAAGATTTATTTTTATTATTGTTATTATTGTTATTATTATTATTATTATTATTTTATTAATCTTATAATCTGATGAAAAACACAGGTTGAATGATTAAGAATGAAGCTTTGCAGTTACTCAGAGTCCTCCTGACTGAGCTCATTAGTGATGCGCGGTTCAGTCGCACCCTCCGGTCGGTTATGAGAGCCAATCCGCATTGCCAACATGCAAAAATGAATGAATGAACCAACCACTCAAACCCGACCAACAAACTGCCAACTTTGTGCATTATAGTGGCACAATTGTCAGTACTGAGGTCTGAGACGTGGCAAAGACAACAGACAGAGCGCCGCCGCCGCTTTCTGTTTTTTAAACTACATTTTATTCTTGTTTTTTTTCATCAACGATATTGCATGTTTGACATCGTCACCGTCGGTGCCATACTTATCACTGAAATATTTATACAAAGTGTATATGCTTTTTAAATGTTGCAACAGTCCCTGTCCTCCATTATTGGATTGATGATCATTTCTCAGTCATGAGCCCGTCACATGAAGCAGCACCATGAATCTATGAATAAGAAACCAGCACATCCTTCCTGTTATATAATGACACTTTTCTTGATTGCCTTCTCTCTCCTTCTCTCACCTCTTCAAAATGTTCCTCGCTTTCACTTTGTTCTCTTTCTTTATACTTCACAGGTCATCAACCTCTCCCGTCCCCTCTCATTTCCGTCCACTTTCCGCCTTGCTCTCAGTAAGTTGAGGAGTTGTGTGACAGCGAAACGCATCTAAGAGCTGTCATCTTCTTCCCTCTCTCATCATCCCGAGGAGCTCAGCCGCATGTTTGAGTCTCTGAAGAGAGGTCAGAGGTCGGGCGTCATCTATAGCTTCAGGAGAATACGTGACTGACAAGTTTTCATTTACACCTTCTCCCCCCCCCCTCTCCTCACTCAACTCCATTTCCCATCTCTGCTGTCATTCCCGGGGGAACAGCACGTACTTGCTTCCCCCTTGAAAATATGTGTTTTGCATCTCAGAAGGAGACTGTTAACAAAGAATAATTTGGTCTCATTTTCCCCGCATACATTTTGTTTATTAAAGCGTTTTATTATTTATACTTTGCCTGTAGCTATTTAATTATGCTGCGGCTGTTTTGCTGCAGACATGTTTTAAAATCCACCTGGATGTCAACAGACAACCTGCTATTATTATTTAATGAGATCAAGTCTGTAACCACGCACACAAAATGAATTTGAAACATCTTTTCAACTTTCACAGTCTGCCCGTCACTGACAAGAAGCTCACCCACTGGCAGCAGAGGAAAGACCAAAATGTCCTGAATCGTCTCTCTTCTCGTTTTTAATAACATTTCTATTATTGTCAAGAAGTCATTTCCGTGGCTAATCTCCTTTTGAAAATGATAGAGAGAAGTCACAGAGGGTAATATACTTTTTTAAGAGTTTATTTTAATTGAGGAGTCATGGCAGGATTGCATTTGATTTGGTCCAGGGGAGCAGCCGGTCCTGGTGAGGCGACAAAGGAAATTGATTTTGTGCCCCACATCCTTTCCTGCAGCTCCTGGCTTGTGTTCGGATGGCACGGCTCAGTGCCATGTCAGGGCGGGCTGGGATGCAATATAGCTTCATGCATTTCTTCATCTGTGAGTGTGGGAGGTGGCCTGACCGTCTTACTATGTGGAGGCACAAATGGCAGAGCTAGTGAGAATAGTGGGTAGAGAAAGACCGATCAGTTTTAATGGATTTCTGTGGGCTGTGGGTGTAGTGTGTAGACTAATCTAGTGTCTGCCAGAGGTCGGTACTAGGGAAACAAATACAAATGCATCATTTGGATATGAACAGATAATGTGCTCTGAACATACTATATACAAACAGAAGTTAGTCCAAAAAGTGCTTATGAATGACCAAAAGAGTCAGTAGTTCTCTCATTTTTTTTAATACACACTTCAAACCAAATTTATTTTCATCCAGATTTCTTCCCATTATAAACACAACCTCCCGTTTTTAAAGGGGACATATCATGAAAAACTCACTTTTTCAGTGCTTGTGCTCATACATTTGGGTATCTGGAGTGCCTACCAACCCACAAACTGTGAAATAAAACAACCCAGTCAGTTTTTTGTTGATCAGAAAATTGATTCAACAAGCCATTCAGATTTGGCTCCCCTTCCTATGTTACATGCAGGCTCATTAGAATATATCGCCCACAGCTTGAGAACTGCCTTGGCAAAGGTGCGGCATATTTTTCTCGCAAGATAATCAGAGCAGACTAGTCTTTTTCTGGAGGAGGGCTTAAAGAGACGGGCGCTAAAACAGAGCGTTTCAGACAGACAGTATGAGAAAAATAATGTTTTTTTTAACATTAAAGCATATAAACATGTTCTAGTAGAAACCAAAAATACATGTATGAACGTGGAATTGAGCACAATATGTCCCCTTAACCCTTACCCCCGTAACCTTAACCCAGTCCCCTTTAAAAAAAAAATCATGCAATATGGCCCAAAAACCTTCTGATCTATTTCCACTATTAATTTCCACCTGGATCATTTTGGAGATAGAGTTCAAATACAAAAAAACAAAGTTGAAAAACTTTGAAAAAAATTGTTGTGATGTCACCAAATCATGTCCAGACCTTTTAGTGGTGAAAAAAGTACTCGGATGAAAGTACACAAGTATTAGCATCAAAGTATACTTAAAGTACCAAAAGTAAAAATGCATTAATGTGTAATGCTGGTAAAGGTGGAGCTAATTTGAATTACTTTATATGCTGGGTTGCTTATGACTTAACGATATCTCTGTTGATCCAGTTCTTCTGCTTGCTTTCATGGCTGCAGAAGGCTGTGTTTACGTGCCAGTTTGTTTCATATCGTGGCAACGGGGTGTTGAAATGGGCAGTGGACGGGATCACACCGGCCAAAACCAAAAACACACCGGAATGGAAATTTGAAAGGAGAACATACTGGCTGTAGCAGTGTTGTCTGCACAGAAGGTCAAACATCCAAGTGAAGTAACAATAAGCAAAGCACATTTTTGAGTGGAGGTGGACTTTACTTCAGGTACATGATTAAAATATGTTATTTTGTGTATTGTGTTGTACAGAAAAGTGAGCAATTATGACTGTTTCTAACAACTTCTGCTGTAAGCCCTTTCTGGTATAAATCCAAATACAGATATTTTTGTGAAATGATCACATTAGAGATAGCAGCAGCTTTGTGTTACACCCCTAATAGTGCACACGTTGCCAGAGAGTGGCATTTAAAGATCTCTGTCACTCTTCATGTGCTTAACAACAAAGCTCCATCAGATGCAAGTTTATCCATGTTCAGCTGGCCAGAGGACTGGCCTTGAATTTCAACTATGCCATACCGCTGAGAGCCTGAGGGAACACTGGTCCGGGTGGACACCTCTGGGCAACTTGGCACTCTCGTAATATCATGGCCAGCGGTCACCTGGGGCGTTGCTGACGGGCTAAAATGTGCTAACCTGACCTTTTGCTTCTAATTAAAGTGTATTTCATGTGGCCAGATGTGGCAAACCAGCCTGTATAGTGTCTGTTGAGAGGGGCTGATGTCCTGAAGCTCTTCTTCCTGTAGCAGCACATCAGCATTAGCTCTTCTGCCTCACCGTCACCTTCTGTACCTCCTGCTTTACAAATGTGTGAAGTCCTGACACCCTGCTGAGTACTGCACGGGCCACTGTCCGGGAGGAACGTTAAGTGCACAATCACACCACTCCAACATGTCCTGAGATGAGTGTAAAACTGTGCACACAGGTTGCAAACACTCACACATTCATATACACATGTTGGCACACTAGGGTCACTGAGAAGACGCTCTGCTTGTCTTTCCATTTATTTTTCTTCACGTCAGTGGGAGCTGTGAATTGGAAAATGTCTCACTAGAGGCCCCGGCATCCTTTTAAAATACTTTTCTTTGGGAATGATCTGTGAGTTTGGGGAAAAGCTGCACTCAATGACAGCACTTTCCAGTCCATTTGGATGTCATCACCAAAAAAAGAAAGAAAGAAATACAGAAAGAGAGAGCAAAGAAACATTTAGAAAAACATGTAACAGAGCAAAGAAACCAGTAAAGCAGTAAAACACTTCAAATAAGCTTTAATTCAAACTAATGCAGCAGGATCAAAAGTGGCCTCTTCATTATTTCTTTATAATGAAGAAACACCTGCGAGGTCCTTTGAGAGCTAATGTGAATTGGCTTTTTCTAGTACTGGTTAAAGGGTCTCATGATTAAGTCATCATTAGTTAATGTGGGGAAAAGCACAGAAAATGCTTGTGGTAGCTCCAGTGAACCTCTGGGTCTGAAAAGTGAAGCCAATCTGTAAGTGCCTTAAACTTGCATTCTTTCTAATAGCCAGCAGGGGGCGACTCCTCTGGTTGCAAAAAGAAGTCTGATTGTATAGAAGTCTATGAGAAAATGACCCTACTTCTCACTTGATTTATTACCTCAATAAACATTGTGAACATGAGTTTATGGTCTCGATCGTTAGTTTCAAGTCTTCTTCAATACAGCATGATGTTCATTTCGTAAATTATAGTCCAATTTAGAGTCAAATAGACCATAAAGCAGGGGATGCTTTAGGGCGTGGCTAGCTCGTGATTGACAGGTCGCTACCACGGCGTTGTCCGGTCTGGGAGCTGTCCATGTTTTCGTCATAGAACTTTAACCCTTTCACAGTGTGTTTTCAGTTCATGAAAGTTATTTATAATTTTTTTTGGGCATGAAAATGTCTTATTCAGCGTTGGTTGTACTTAGCTCCACCCTCTTGTGTCACTTCTGGTTGCAAAAAAGCAACATTGCGACAGCCAAATACCAAGATGGCAATACCAATAAATAAAAAGATATCAATTTTTTCGGTACATAATAAGTGAATATATTGTAATTTTTGTCGTATATTGTTTTTCTTTGTAATTTTATTATATGTCTGAGGAAAATGTTGATATTCCCAATGGCCTCATCTTTCTCCTCTGTCATTATGCTTTTGCATTTCCTACATTATGTTACCTACTTACTAGCTTGCTAAATTGTTAGCCTCTGTGGCTTCTAGAAGCTGACGGAAACGTTAATATTGCCGTTGCTTAGCAGCGGTGTTCTCATGACTTAACCACTTGAACACCAAGCATATCGTGTACACGACTTTCCATGTTGTAAACACAAGCTCACGAGTTTCATTTGAAGACACCAACAGTCTATGGGTAGCTCCAATTCACTCTAAATCGAAATCATTTATAGCACTCCTTTCTTCTCCTATCAAAGATATTTTGCAAATACAGTTGCGAATAGCAATTATTGTCTTTCACGTCTTATCTGTTGACAAGCTGGTTTTTGTGGAAATCAAACTGTCATTATCTTTGCTTATTTATTGAACAATACAAATCCATTACCACCTGTTGCTGTGGAGATTAAAAACTGTAGAGAAATAAGAAAACTAAAATGACATTATACTGTATATGTCAAAAATGACAAAAAAATACACAGTCTGAGATGACTGCTGTTGAGATGAAATTAAACAATTTACAAGTGTAGTATTTTTTTTTTTGTAGAATTACAATCCAAGCCTCTGTACTTTACAGACACAATGTTGAAATGACGTGGTTAAATGATTCCTCCTTGCAGCTCCGTGTGTTTGTGTGATTAGTAAAGCAGCCTTATCGTCTTGGTTGCAGGAGAGAGCAGAGGGCCTCTGGTCAGTGCCGTCTGATAGGGAAACTATCTCATCCTTCCGACGGTGGTCGTGCTATTTGTTGGCTCTTGAAGGCGTCGGGGAAGCGAGGTTACTTTTAAGAGTCCTCACACTTATTACAAAGCCGTCACTGGCGGGAGTGTTGACAGCTGATCGCTCGGTGGGAGTGTGACGCTCAGAGAAGCAGAGGGTGCTAAGATAGCAGTTATCAGGGAGGTTAAGGGTGGACAGACTTTCCCACCATATTATTATACTGATTCCTCCGGCAGCGCCTGAGACGGGCAATGAGCCGTGACTTCACCTGCTGTTAATATCCATCCTGGGTGATTAGATTATAATCACACGAACCTCTTACCGTCTTAAATTCAGGCATAAAATCACATCTGATGATGTGATTATCCATCATGTCCAGGGGTGGTCAGAGACACATCTGGCTAATTTAATGAACACGTGTAAATGCAATTTTGTCTCCAAATCACACATTTGTCCACAGACTCAATCATTATAATCACAATTTGTACATCATGTGTTAATGCCTATTGAAGTGTGGGATGTTACTTAATCTCTACTACCTTGAAGGCGACTTCAGAAATTCAATTTTGCTGTTTTTGGAAATATTTCATTCTAGTTTAAGGCGCTTATTAGCTTCAAATGTGGATGTATTATACATTTTCTTAGGATAACCAGGGTTATTTGATGTTAATAATTACATTCAAGATTTATGATGGATTAAACCTTCTGTTGTATTTTATGAGAATTCTGAAGGTGCCAAATATGAGTTGATTATAAAACAGTAATCCAACTAATCAGTGATATCTGTGAGGTTTTTGATGAATCTGACAGCAGCTATGGACTTAAAACAGCATCATAACTGATAAATAAAGGAGAATTCATTGACTTAAAGTAACTTTTATTAAGGTTTTACCCAAGTCAAACTTTTCTGACTTCTGAAACATCAAAACATGAACAACTAGTGAATACCTCCATTAAGGAGACGCAGCAACCAAACTTTGATGTACACATTTGTCTTAGACCGCTATAACAACACGTTAGAGTTATTGATATTAGGGGTGAAAGAAAATATACAAAATATTTAGCATCTCGATGTTACGTTGTGTTATACTCTAGTAATTCTCAAAAACACTATCGGTTTTTAATTAATAGTTCAAATTCAAAGATTAACTCAGTTAATACTTTATTTCATTTGCAAAGATATGCGCCCTCTCAGTGTGTGTGCCCTCTCAAGGTAGTACTATGATGTTGGATGTTACAGAGACTGTGATAAATGCAAATCTCACTGTTCTGATTGCATAAAAAAGGTAAACTTGTTTTACTCAAATTTTATACATGTGGTGGTGTGTTCTTTGACAGTTTTCCTAAAAATTTGATTAAAAAAAAAAATCGCAATATATCGCCTTCCTTAAAGTATTGCAATATATCACAATATATTGAATTGTAACCCCTGTATCATGATGCATATCGTATCGGCAGATTCTTGCCAATACACAGCCCTAATAGATCGGTGCTAGCTGCTCCACAGGGGCTAGCAAGCCCTGGGCTAAAATCGAGTTAGCCCACTTTGAAATATTCCAGGATTGTGCCAGTGTGAAAGCTTTCTAAGCCCCAAGCTAAAAGCTCCCTCAGCCAGGGGTTAATCACAGTGTGAAAAGCCCTTACAGAGAACACCATAAATTGTACTTTCAAATGCATCTATATCAACCTTAATTCCCATGAATTATGTTCACACAGTGGTGCTCCAAAGTGCCCTTTTTGAAAGCTTTATTTAACCAGAATATGCCTGATGAGACACTTCTATGCTTTATTTCTGACCTAATGTCACACTAGAGGGGCATTCAGCAGTCTAAGTGCCCCCTCGGCTTAAATAATGCATGTCTGGTTTATTTTGACAGATATTATGTGGTGTTATAGTATGTATCTGGTATGGTATCGTCAGGCTTTAAACTTGTTTTGAGCTTTGAGTACAGGATCTTTTGTCCGACTTCTGCCTTCAGTTTAAGTTTTGTAATCAGCCCTTGTAAAATTTATTTGGATATGAACCCTTTACACCCTGTTTGTCTCCAAAAACGAACCTTGATCCTGTGCGTAAAAGAGGTGGCACTTTTTCATTTTTTAACCCTTCCTCTTATAGAGTCCGTGCCCATTTTCCATTACCAGAATACATTCATAAAGCCATGTTTTTCTTCAGCATGTCTGACAGAATAGCCTCCTACATGTATACAAGTTTTCGAAAACATTTAGGAGACATTTGCGTCGACATTGCATTCTTGAGAGGACAGACTGTCACTGCCAGAGCTTTTCAGTTGTTACAAAGTCTGCATGTAGTTAGTAGTAGGTTCAGGTTCGTAAACTAAAACAGTTATATCAAGATTAACTGATTTGCTGCACTTGATGAACATCACACTACTTCTTGCATGGGTACTGAATGTTATTATTGAACAAAATCACTAATACAGAATTCTTGTATTAGTTCACTAAAAATCAAAAGTGGTTTGAGGTTTTAAACATCATAATAACATTTTTCTTATTCAAACTGTCCCTTGAACTGAGACACACACATCTCCTCTCTTGTCTGCACGGAAGGACGATTATTATTTTCGTTCATTACTGAATTAAATCAATCAAATCACCAATCTTCAGTGCTTGCATCACACTTTTCTTCTTGTTTGATTGTTACATCTTTTGGTAGGGTTGGGCGATTGGATGAATATATCGACTATTGGTGATTGGCTGAGTACATGGCCGTTTTATTGGGGGGCAATTGCTTGGGAGATATTTGTCATTTTTAGTTAATAGTCTGCCTCTGAAGAAAAAAAGCCGCTGAACCGCTGCTCAGCAGGCAGAGAAGGTTTCAGCGGGAGGAAACCACGTGCAGAGCCGGCATATTTTCATATCTAACTCTGTGAAATGAGGGTTTATTTCTCCCAAACCAGAGTTGGTGATTGTTGGAGAGACTAAGCCAGACGGTTTTGGTGAGTTGTAGTTAGTTTCTGTCGAGTTTGAATGAAATGTGTTTTACAATGCTCCTTGGCTGCTAGAACAGACAAATCTCAACAGGTGACACACACCTGCACGAATAAATCAGAAATCTTCGGTTGTTGGGCTGACGATGGCCAGTTGGGAAATTTGAACATATCGTCCAACCTTATCTCTTGGCATTCATGCAGAAATTGGATGGAAATGGAGCTCAACAAACACACAACTTGTGTTTATAATCACCCGTACACAGCAGAAACACTCACAATTGCTGTGTCAATCAACTTGAAAATATCAGTCTGTGCTGTTATTTTTTTCTTTTTGTATGTTTCTGTCTCATCATCATATCACTCAACATCACTTCTCCTTCACCAACAGTCAGCAGAGTTTAGAAGGGTGATGACCTTTCTGTTATTATTAGCAGTAAGGTCAGACTGTGTCGGTCCGTGGCAGCCAATGGCGGCCCAGGACAGTGTGTTCCAGGTTGTCTGGAGGCTCGAGAGTCTGTCAGGAAGAGCCGAGCAGACAGTAAGCAGAGGACGGGGCATCACTGACTCCTACACAGACGCATCAAGGATAACTGGCTGCATTAACTCTGTCCATTAGTGCCTGTCTCTCGCAGACAGGAAGTGACTGATTGAGGCAGATGTTTGGGATTTATTTATATCCCAGCTTATTTAGCTGCTTTGCTTGCTGGTTGCTTGTCAGACATCATTTGAAATTATGTCCAGGGGATCTATGACAGACGGGTATAAGGAGCTGAGGATGTTTGAAGCACCAAATCAGAATAACAGCCCAGACGCTCATTGGTTCAGAGCTCTGTTTTTACAGTTTTCCTGCATAACTTATCTACAAAGTGCAAAGCCATGATTGCATTCACAAAGAGAACATACAGACAGAAGGGACAAAGAGGAGAGATCTACCTGATCAGCAAAAATAAAAGAATGAAACAACTTTTAACATACCACACAGTAGTCAAAACCACTTTGTTATTAGCAGGAGAAAACAAACATAGCGCTGTCAGGCCAGTTAATTAAACCAAGCTCTTTGTTTAGGCTTTAACTGTACAACGACTTTATGACATCCCATTATACCTATTATACAGTAAGACAGGCAGGAGAATATGAAATACAAACAAAAACAACCAATTTTTCACTTCTTTCCTCATGGGCCAGACGCATAAAGCTCTGTGTAGATTCAAAACTAAGAACTAAACTTTAATAATACAATAAACTGTATTTGGATATCACTTTTATTATCTTTTACGTCCAGCCCCATGTGGATGAAAGTGGAAATTATGAAGCACTTTACTGATTCAAATCGTTTTGTTCTGTTCAGTTCAACTGACTGTCTTAAATCAGGTCTTGGATTGTAATTAACAGGTCAATAGAAAAGTATAATTGTTATAATCTGTAACAGAGAATTGTCGCATCATGATGTCCGTCCTTCCGTCCGTCCGTCTTTCCGTCCGTTCACGTGTCACACTTTCGTTTCCGGAGCTGAACTCGGAAACTATTTAAGTTAGGAACTTCAAATGTGGTATGATGGTTGACAGTGTGGTCTAGTTGTGGCTTTTGGGGGGTTAGAAGACCAGGGTGCCCAAAATGTTTGAAATTTTGGCCAAATCTGTGATTTTTTTTCGACTTCAATTTAGTTTCCGGAGTAGAACTTGTTCTATTAGTCCCAAAAGGGCAAAACCTTTGGCCCTACTTTAGTAGGGGGTCAAGCAGTGAGCGGGGGCATCTGAGCCATGCTCACTTTTGCCTGGTTGTTTCTGTGGCTTTCACAATCCTTCAGTAAGCTTTTAAGAAGGATGTAACGTTCAGTATATCACCGCTGACAAAAGCTTGAGTGAGTTTTATGCAAAAAGATACCGATGCAGTCAGTGAATGATGATTCAATACGCTCAGTTCAGCTTAAAGGCAGAATGAATAGGATTTTCCTAAAAAACAATGTATGCCCTGATACAAAAGTAATCCCTCTCAATCATCACTTATGACCCACTAGAAGTGTGTGATGGTGTCTGTATCTGCAGAGACCCTGCAGCCCCATGTCTGTATTTTCTTATTTTGCTGTATTTGTCACATTTCTGGGCGTCAACCTCTATAAAAACGTGGCGACCAGGTGCCAGATCATTAACATGCATCAGAGAGGAAGCCATGAAAATATAGTTCATAGTTGTTTGCTGCTATATTAATGCTCTTGATATCGAATTTAGAACCTTTAAAGATTTGGAGGTAAAGATTGTTCATTCATGTAATGGACCTTAGAGAAAACTATGATTAGAAACTGAAGGAAACAAGCAACCAACCAGGAGAGACGTTTTAATTAAAAACACATCAGGAATAGAGCCAATGCATTAACCAACTAAACCAGATTGAAAATATATTAGATGACATATTATCCAACCAAGAAATGGATGTCAATACTCACCTGATCGCTACTGTAAGTTTAAGGGGTGAAATGTCTTTTCAGTATTTGGGACAGAGCCCTGGGGTTTTCTCTGAGTGATGGGCGGCCCACAACGCACTGTATGATGCTTCCCAGTTGCTCTGCTCCAGTTCAGGAACTGGAGATGTGAAAGGACTGGAGCTTCTCCTGGGTACACACAACACACAACGCACACACATACATTACACAGCGGAGCAGATAAACAGACACAGATCAGATCAGATCCAGCACTGCCTCCCACTGACCCAAATACAGGCTTACATCAGTCACTCCTGCTCGACTGAAGTTTGGGGAAATGAGCGCGGTGTCTTAAAATGTAAAGATATGAACCATGTGCACATAGAGAGAGAAACAAGTTGTCCCACCAAGGAAGGAGGATATATTCTGACACAGATAAAGCATTGTGTTCAGGGAGGTGGATGGATGTGAGTTTTTGTCTTCAAATCTTGTGATTTTGTGATTTTTTTCTTTTACGAAGAGTGAAACTTTTTCTACACTTCATCACCAAACTGTAACCTCGGAGCGTACTGTAGGTTTGATTAGCAGGGACACATTTTAGGGTCTTGGTGCCAGCCTTCCTTCAACAAAACTTATATTTTAATTCCTTTGATTTCTACCCAATATATGACTCTACAGTATTTCCATTAATAAAATGTAGCTGAAATATTGCCATCATAAACATATTGGTAAAATAGAAGAACGGAAACTAGGGCTGGCAATCGATCAAAATACTTTATTGTGATTAATCTCAAATGAATCGCACATTTTTGATCTGCTCAAATTGTACTTTACAGGGAGATTTGTCAATAATCTTATCAACATGGGAGTGTTATGTGCTTGCTTTACAAATGTGTGTATATATTTATTAATGGAAATCAATTAACAACATAAAAAAATGACAAATATTGTCCAAAAACCCTCACAGGTACTGCATTAAGCATAAATAATATGCTCAAATCATAAGATGGCAAACTCAAGCTCAACAGGCAACAACAGCTGTCAGTGTGTCAGTGTGCTGACTTGACTATGACTTGCCCCAAACTGCATGTGATTATCATAAAGTGGGCATGTCTGTAAGGGGGAGACTTGTGGGTACCCATAGAACCCATTTACATTCACATATCTTGAGGTCAGAGGTCAAGGGATTCCTTTGAAAATGGCCATGCCACTTTTTCCTCGCCAAAATTTAGCATCATTTTGGAGCGTTATTTAGCCTCCTTCTCTACAAATTAGTATGACATTGTTGGTACTAATGGATTCTTTAGTTTTTGTAGTTTCATATGATACCAGTAGCTTCAATCTAGCTTTAAAACTGAGCCCGCTACAACTTCCAAAAGATTGTGTTAATGCGTTAAAGAAATGAGTGGCCTAAAAATGAATTTGCGTTAATGCGTTATTATCGTGTCAACTGTGACAGCCCTAGTGGAAACACTAAATATTTCATTTGTTGATGCGTTCGTCATCAGTTGGTATCATCCTGTTGACAAGCATGTTCAGATGAGTTTGACATGAATTTCCAGCGGAGACGTTGCAAACAATGCTCCAACCACAGGCGGTACCGTTGCTTGATATAAAACCACATTTCACAGTCTGGATCTGTTTCTTCTGTTCTCTCTGTATCGCCAACCACCGTGACACGCTGAAAACTTCACGCCAAGAGAAAGAATCTGTGCAAATATGACAAGCTTTTGATAACATTCAGCTATTTCCCTCCTCTCTGCCGGAGGTGCTCTCTAGCTCTGTCTTTCCTTTTGTGTCTTAGTCTCTCTCTGAAGCCTGTATCCACAACCGAGCTACAATATTCTGACAGAGATAACGTTTCCCCTCGCCCTTCCTGCTTTCTTAACTTACACTGCAAACTTTAGTCTCTGTATCTATGAATACATGTTAGATAAGGCCAGTAGTGCTGTACCTATTTCAGATTTTTTGGTTCTTCAAAGATGGTTTAAAATTCATCTGGAACGGTTGTCAGAGCAACACGTTTTTTTTTTTTAAGTTATTTTTTGGGGGCATTTTTTTTTTATTGAAAGTGGATAGAGACTTAGAAAGGGGGAGAGAGAGAGAGATGACATGCGGAAAGGTCCACAGGCCGGATTCATCCCGGGTCCACCGCGGCTAGGACTGAGCCTTTGCCATATGTGGGCGCCCGCTCTACCGACTGAGCTAACCAGGCGCCCCAAAAGCTGTTTTTAAATATTATCATGTTTGTGTTATCATCACATAATGTAATTCATGGAAAATTTTATGAATTCTGGTTGGTTTATCCTGCTCTTCTCTAGCTTGATATTATACCTTTGTTTTCCTTTTTCCATCTAAAAGTGCAGCGCCGATCATCCTGCACTTTGAGGTGTGTCCAAAATGACATGTAATAAAGTTTGTTCAGTTTGGGGCCCTTTTGATGTTATAAAAGCAGCTAGTGTACCACGGCTTAGAGGTGTGTATTTTGGTTTTTAGCAATGTCCCCAACATCAATGATAGCTTTCTCCAGTACCAAAGGCACATATGTGGCCTGAACCCGATGGGAACATGTGGAGGGGGTGATTAAAGGTGAGAGTCCTCAGTCCTGTTGTTATCTGGTTGCTGTGTCTGGTAAACGTTGGTTATGTCTGATACAATGAGTATTGTTATTGTTGTTTTTTGTATGAATGCAGCAACATGGAGTCCTTCGCAACGGGAACATTTTGTTGTCCCGGCTCCCTTTGAACTGTAAAAGATATAATTGCTTTAAGGAAGACGGGACATTATTTGTTCTTGAGGCCAAATAAGCCAATTACAAAAGAAAGCTAGAGACAAATACGGTACACTGTAGTCATATGTGCGGTAAGCTAGAGATAATAAGCTGCGTGGGACTACGTTTAGTAAAAAGCAGCTTTTATTTCTCCCCCTGCTCTGCTGCGCAGTCCCACAAATTCATGCCTATACTTTGAGTTTCTTCCTCCTAATCGCTCTCTCTCTTAATATGGTCCAAATTGTGAGAGGTGCCTCAATGTCTCATTTGTATCCGTCAAACTTTAATGAATGCTTAGGCCATGAATGTTGCAGGAGTCATACTGAACTGTGTCCCGCCACTTTAATCCAGTAATTATACCCCCACGACAACAGAGTCGGGGTATCTAGCGCTCCGCGTGTTCGTCCTTTCGTCCATCCGTGCATTCGCGTGTCACACTTTCATTTCCGGAGTAGAACTCGGAAACTATATAACTTAGGAACTTCAAAATTGGTATGATGGTTGACAGTGTGGTCTAGTGGTGCCTTTTGGGGGTTTTCCTTGGAAAATATTCTCCAAAAAGTTTGAGAACCCCTGATCTGCATAACAATACACAGTATGAATTTTACTAAAGAACATTTGGAACTGATATTATGACTACATCTAGAGTTGGTAGAATATAAACTTAATTGGTATTTACACTGTTTTGTCCAGGCATCTTCCCCTGATGGCTGACACAGTCAGCACCCGGGGAAGGCGTCTGCACACAGTGTATTTACTGTGTTTGACAGCGCTAAAAGCAGGAGACCTGTGGTTTTGCCTCTTCTCACACAGACCTGTCAGCATCATTTGGAAGCTGCCTCTGGTTTGCAGCGAGACGCCTTGTCAGAGTCTCAAACGCTGCATTTGGATTGTGCTCCCAAAGGAAGCCTTCTGCCAAATTACATTCCTCGAAAAAGACGCATACTATAAATGAATAGTTTGTTTACTTTAATCAGGCTCTGGCTTGTACAGTGAATAGAACAGCACAAACCGAGGCAGAGCTTGTTATCCGAGGCTCACTTTGCTAAACAGATCTGATTAAAGCTGTCCTTGTTCTGATGCGACAGATCTACCTGATGGAAACAAATTGGACTCGTGCATATTTTACTCCCTTTAGACACACATCTATCAGTGTAGAAGGAATAGAAAAAGGCACTCTATTCACTAATGAGTCTGAGATATTCACAGTGGTGCCTTCCTGAGACAGAATAGAAAATGCATAGTTTGATGCAGAATGTGAAGACCCTCAGACCTCGGAAACGTGCTCTCCAGTCAGCTCAGAGTATTCTCCAGCGTGCCCTCACTGAACCCCGTGGAGGTGTGCAAGAAACAGACCTGCTTGTGGTGGAAAGTTGCTCCAAAACTTGTGGATTTGTTTGGTTCAATATGTCAGGTGTATAGCGGTGAAGTGAAGAGATGTGCAGCATATCTATTCAAAAATCGAATTCACATTATGCAAAAATCCATTCATCTGGCATGTCCGTGCAATGTAACCTAAACAAATAATGTCACCTTGAACATAGTGAAGCATTTAGCAGCCATAGAGCCTGATATTTCCTTCAATAGATGGTGGAGACCAAAACAGAGTTAAAACGTTAAACATTACTCCAGGATGATCATGTATCTGTATGTGTGAATCGTCAACTGTTCTCTAACATGTTCACCATAATAACTTTATAAGATGGTAATATGTCAATGTTTTGTTTACAGTTGATTGCCTCTAAGTGGCCAAAAAAAATCAATGAAATACAAAAGCTGCCAAAAAAAAGTATGCAAACTGTGTATTTGCACATCACATTTTGCACATTTAACTAAACTGAAATATTGCAAGCCAGGCAGGCCGTTTGCCCTAGAGCTGACTCACCGCCGGGCCTAAGTGTTTTTTAAGATGTTTTTTTTAAACTGAAATGTGCTATACAAGTAGGGAACTCCTTTAAGTGCGTAGGTTGTGTGCTTTACATTAGCAAGTTAATGTGGACCAGCTATTCTCATTTTAGTGACAAGCCACTCTCGTATCGTTTTTTTTATCATGTGAGTCAAAACGTTCTCACCCCAACTTGCTCATGCTTTGTCAGACCCCTCAGCGTCACTTTATAGTCACAGTAAACATGTGCTTAACGTTGTGAATTAAACAAAAACACTTGCTTAGGTTTCGGCAACAAAACCACTTAGGTTTCGATTTTTTTTTTTAAATCATGGTTGGGCTTAAAATTACTACGTTTGTACAGTGCAAATGAAACTTAATGCTGAGAACACAAGACACAAACGAACAGCCGATTGTGGCGTGAAAGTGAAACTTTAACGCACAGGACACGAACAGCGGTCTCCTGGATGACGATCCCTGTATTTGTTGGGCCCATCCACCACCCCCTCTGTTTAATATAGATGCGGTTGGATTTACATTGTAGTTAATTGAAAGCCCGGTGCGTCTCATCCAGTGAATAAAAGGTGCCTTGTGCATCAGCATCACTCGCCGACGGGCATGACAAAATATTGGTTTCTAACGCCCTGGGAATGAGAACGGGCTGTGTGAGCGGAAGTGGTCTTAGTTTCAGGCGAGGTGTCCCACCTCCACGATGAAACACTGTCCTTGAATATTCAATATTCAACTTTGCTCTTAATTATCAATGCCAGCAAGTTTTACAAATGTGTGAGCCCCCGTCAACCTGTCAATTTATAGACAAGAAGCCAAAATGTCTAATTAATCTGTCTGTGTTTGCACTTCTGCTCAGCCTTTCACAGAAGCATCTCTAAAGCAATTGCTAACAAAGGCCACCAGCAACAATTAACCTCCGCAAATGTAAGCTGACAGCAGTCATATCCATTCATTATTAATTACTTATCATTAATTAGAGTCTGTCAACTCATCAGAGGCAAAGATTAACGCCAATATACAGAAATCCATCCCGACTGCTCTCGAGCTTCAGCGTATTAATCCTGATAGGACCTCCTTTCTCCACAATGTTTCCATTTACACAATCAAAGTGGTCACTAAATTGTTTGATGAGCTTAATAGTCAAACACAGCTCATGTTTGAACTGTCTTTGAGCCACCACTGATTCACTTCCCACATATTCATGAGCAGCTTTTTTTTCTTTCATTCAAAGCAAAGAAAATCTATAAAGGCACATTTGAAAAGGAGTTTTAGAAGAATGTAGTGATCAGGTTAACGTCACATCCTCAGGCAGGCCATTACAAAGCTACAACAGAGCTCAATCACACTTTCACCACATTTTTTTGTCACATCACTTTCGTTACTGCTTCCATTATTTTGACGGGAACATTCAGTTTTGTGGTGAGAGAGATAACAGGAAAATCAGCTTCCTCAGCAGTGTAGCTCAAATGTTCAGTATTATCTCTAATCGACTTCTTTATGAAACTGAAAGAAAGTTTGTTTGGTATTTATTGCAGTATGAACACCTATTCTTCTAGGGGCTCATTATATATTAGGACAGGTGTGTGTGCATGTGAGCGTGTGCTGCATGAGTTTTTTGTTTGTGTCCCTGCTGGTAAATATCTGGCACAGAAAATGAATCGTCTGGAGAGCCATCTGTCTGTCTGTCAGACAGAAAATGTTTTCTTGTCTGTGTAAAACACCAAAATAATCAAAAGACTATGTTTCCGGGCCGAGCGAGGTCGAACCCCATCATCACACTTCCACGGTTTTTACTTTATTTTCCCTTCAAACATGAAGAAAATTATTTCTTCTTTTGTAGATGTGGAACTAACCGGAAGGAAAATAGCTCTAGAAAGATTAAAGTCGTGACTCGACATTCACTCTCACCCTTTCTGCCTTTGCTTGTTTTGCTTTGGGTTGCATGAGGATTTAATCAGGAGGTGTTTTGTCCACTAACGGCATTTATTTCTCATTCAGCTCAGAGACAATAAACCCTGAATGTCAAAGTGAACCTTTGCATCTTTGTCTTTAAACGTGGTTTGTCCTGCAGCATCTTTTAAAAAGTAGTCTACTCTGATTAATATGTGACAAGATCGAGAAGATCGTATGGTTAATAGAAAGCTACAGACAGCAGCCGGTTAGTTTAGCTCCGCACAAAGACTGGAAACAGCGGGAATCAGCAAGCCTGACTCTGTCCTAAGCAGTGGCCTACCTCCGGGTCTGAGAAGTGAAGCCAATGCCGGAGCGCCTTAAACTTGCATTCTTTCTAATAGCCAGCAGGGGGCGACTCCTCTGGTTGCAAAAATAAGACTGATTATATAGAAGTCTATGAGAAAATGACCCTACTTGTCACTTGATTTATTACCTCAGTAAACATTGTAAACATGAGTTTATGATCTCAATCACTAGTTTCAAGTCTTCTTCAATACAGCATGATGTTCATTTAGTAAATCATGTTCCCATTTAGAGTAAAATAGACCATAAAACAGGGTATTCTTTTGCAGGGGTGAAAGTAGGCCGGTACGGTCCAGTACTCCATACCACTAAAAGATTCAGTGCCGGTTCGCAGTACCGGGAAGAGGGGACAGCAGCTGCTTGCCAAAACCTACATATAACCCGTCACTCGTGGTTGCATTTCCAACAAGAAAAACACATCTGTTAACATCAGGTCAACATACAGTTATCTACCTCCGCCAAGGAGGTTATGTTTTTGGTTCGGTTTGTCTCTTTGTTTGTACACGCGTTGAGGTCTTTTCAGACAGGGAGCGACACTCCGCCTGCGTACTCGCTAGGATCCATGGGGTCTGACTGCACTCCTCAGCGCTACGCAAGTAAACGGGCTCTATGTGTGGCAACCATGGAAACGGCATCTGTGCACTACTGTACAATATGTATCCTTGCAACTGTGTGGTGTATCAAATATCCCTAATCACAGCTCAATTTGTTGACACATATGACACTGCTGTTTCACTTTCATTAACATTGCGAGATAGGTGCTGCATTCATGTGGTGTCAGAATAATTGGAAATATGAGGACCCGACTGGTAAAATTCATGCGAATGCCCCCGGTCGGAATAATAACTCAAAACTTGAAAAGTTTTGTCAACATTTACAAATTATTCTGCAGCACTTTCACCATTTAAATAAATAATTTGCTATACATGATGTCAAGTGTTTCTAATTTCTTTCTACACCATACAGGCATTGAATCGTGTGTTCAGAGATGCATAAAGCTGGGGGTGGATGGGGAACAATATTAAGTGATGACAGTTGGGTAGCCTAGTAGTACCGGCAATGGCTTCAATCTACATTCACCCCTGTGCTTTAGGGCGTGGCTAGCTTGTGATTGACAGGTCGCTACCACGGTGTCGTCAGGTCTGAGAGTTGTCCATGTTTGCATCTTACAATTTTAACCCTTTCACAGTGTGTTTTCAGTTCATGAAAGTTAATTGTAACACTTTGGTTGCCTGAAAATGTCTTTTTCAGCGTTTGGTTGTACTTACCTCCGCCCTCTCGTGTCACTTCTGGTTGCAAAAAAACAAGATGGCAACGGCCAAAATGGGGGGTCCATGGTCCAAAGGTAACTTACCAGAATCTCTAAAGCTCACTGATTAACATGTTATATCTCTACATGTTGTTTTTACACTTAAATTGTTGTATGTATTAAAGAAATACGATATAAGGTGTTATTAGTGAGCTTTAGAGGTGCTGGTTGGTGGATTTTGTTACCTTTGGACAGAGTCAGGCTAGATGTTAACCTCTGTTTCCAGTCGTTGTTCTAAGCTAAGATAACCGGCTACTTTACATTTACCGCACAAATATGTGAGTGGAATTAATGTTCTCATCTAACTCTTGGCAACAAAGTGAATAAGGTTATTTCCCAAAAACTATTTATTTAATGACTTATGCTAAATTGACTGCCAAGAGAAAATAGAAAGATTTTTGGTGAAATGAAATGCTTAAATCCTGTGAAATGAGTCTGAAATAAACACCGGTTGGCCTGTGATATCTGATAAAGCATCTAAAGTGAAATCTAATTGCCATCAGGCCCCTTTTTGTAGTGTTTCATTTTTTATAATCATATCTCATACATAATAATAAGAAAATGTAAGCAGCCGAATCCCCCTGCAGGGATCTGTACTGTGCTTCCAGAGAATATTGTTTCCCTCCCCCCAACCTGTGTCAAACATGCTGCTGAGATGAAAGCAGAGGCAAGAGGCAAAGATATAAAAGGTGCACATGTAGAGAGAACAATACAAAGAATGATGCGCTGTATTTCCTTTGTCATCATTTTACTTATCGGTGCTGGTGACAGGAAGTCACAAGGTATGAGAGGAGGATAATTAGAGAGTATCAGACATCACGCAGTGTGTCACCAACCAGGCTGACATGTTTTACTGACATGCTGCTGACATATTTTGTCAGTGATGTCAACACAGTATGTTTGCTGTGTTGTAATGTGTCAATGAGAGGACAGATTACAGCACAGACTGACAAAGAGAGACAGAAAGGTTCTACTCTCCTGTCAATGGTCCCCTTTCTGTTTTCTGTCTGTGTCATGTCTGTGGTTTAAAGCCCTGTGGCTCTGATCTAAATGGTTGCCAGATCACTGGACTGGACTGAAGGCTGAGTCATGATGTCGCAGGTCTGAGGAGAAGCCAGAGTTGCACAGAGATGTTCCTAAATCTCAAAATGGAAGTCTAACTCTGGACTTCTCTATGGGGACTTGAGGGTATTTCTAGACATTTTACAATCAATAAATTATATCCTATTCAGTGATGAACACCCAACCCCCTTTAGACACCATATTAAATATCCAGTTGTATATCTGCCATGCATTTATGCCTGAGTGATCTGACTGCAGTGACTGAAACAACTAAAGTCTAGACTATACATTCATATATTATGTTCATATGTACCGTATGAAACTTCTCATAGTACTAGCAGTCAAAATGAGGGCATACTGAGTTAACTATGTTTTTTAAAAATCTGGAGCATGCTCAAAATACCATCTGATTTGATTTGAGAGAATAAAATCAAAGAAGAGCATGAGTTGCAATAGCTAAAAACATTGACCTGTGTGAGTATATTTTAAGGAGTAGGGCTATAATGTCAAACCAACTAATGGGTATAGTAGGCTCTTATTGACAGGCAGATCGCTACGGTGGGTGGGAAAATAAAATCAGTAAATCAATACACACAAACACTGTGGATTTCTTCCCAAGGAGCCGACATGAAATCTATTTTGGATCTGTAAATTTCTGCTGTCAGTCAGTCCGGTGAAGGCAGGTTAGCCAGCCGCTGTCCACTCAGCTCCCCAGGAGCTGCTGTGTTCTGTCTATCTATCCATCTCTGCTCTGTTTCAGTACTATCGACACCTACACAAGCACCACACCCCCTAATTTAGCCATACTTCTTTCACCATTTCACAGCACAAACACCCACTTACTTAGCTGTTATTTAGTTATTATTTTAGTTTTTATATCAGGTACCAGATCTGCACAAATAGGTACTGGAACACAGGCAGTCAAAACCGAGAGGTCCCGGATCCTGTTCCAGCAGCAGCCCTGGTTTTGTCTTTGTAATCTTGACGCAATGAATTGTACAAATGGGGATAATGGCTCACACCTTCAGAGAGGGGGTGTCAGACACTAACAGGCACTTTGTTTCCCTACACTTTACTCTCTGCAGTTACATCCCGCTGAATCTGTGCATGTTTACCAAA
The DNA here is from genome assembly GCA_916700685.1 of Adelosebastes latens. Lineage (NCBI taxonomy): Eukaryota > Metazoa > Chordata > Actinopteri > Perciformes > Sebastidae > Adelosebastes > Adelosebastes latens. The sequence goes on along the minus strand of CAKAKR010064488.1, from coordinate 62,580 downwards.
GCATCAAATAGGGAGCCTGTGGTCCTGATGCTGCAGAGCCCACTTTGAAAAGGCCGGTGAGATTTAATTAATCTGTCGGTGTGAAATGCCTGAAAATGTCCGTGGCTCCTTTAACAGGCGAGTTGGCACGCTGACAGACAGGCAGATGTTCAAACAGAGAGTGCATTCTTCTTTTGTGAAGAGGAGGCTGCTGTGTTTGGCTGCTTTTAAAGCAGACACGACGTGATGGAGATTAGGAGCAACGCAAGCTGTGCAATCGGTGTGTAGTGTTTCGGTCAGGCGGGCAGACAGGGGACAGATTTTACATATCAAAGCCTGGGAGACAGAGGGAAGAGAGTGAACATCAGGCGTGGACATCTAGACTCATATCTAATGACTTACTTACTTTAAACTTTATTTTCCACAATGTGGAAAGCTGTCCGACTAGTTTGTATTCAACCTCGAATTGCATAATCCCCCGTAAGGGTTAAGGTTAGGATTTAAGTTAGGGTTGGTAGTGAAGCCAAAGACAATTTTCCAATAAAGATTAAAGTAAGTAAGTCATGACATAAAAGGCCAAAGGAGAGAGGCTCCGTGTGAATAACGATTCAAGATTCAAGAGAGAGTGTGAGGAGAGCTGTGAAGAATTGAGCCTCTTTATCACCGGTTGACTTATTTAGATTAGGTCGTTATTTTGGTTGAACCACACATCCTCATTAGTAATGAATACAGGTGATCTTTGTATGAGCGGTGACTCAAATTAGACATTAAACTGTAACTTAGATCGAACTCAAAAACATTGAGGCAACATTTCCCAAGCTTGTTTTTATAAGTTTAATGAGCCTCTTCGTATTTTGAGGAAAACTCTAAAATATATTTGAAGACATTACCGTATATTAAAGGTAGGGTTGGTAAAGATTTTAGAAACATTTTTTGTCATATTTAATGAAGTTCTCATTTTATCCCGACAACAATCAATAAATCAAATGCTCTGACAAAAAAAGAAAAAAATACGGTATCTGTGGCTGTCGCAGGACTGTAATAAACCCGTCCATTTATTTTATTTGGCCCGAATGTAATGATTGGATGCCTACCTGCCTGTACTTACCTGCGTGCATTCTGTCCGTGCACTCATTTCACATCACTGGAGTCTTCCACAAGCTGCTAGCTTGACAGCTGTCAGTACTAACAATAGCCATGTTTGTCGGATGGACTGTCAGTGTTGCCAACTTGGTGACCTTTTCTCTAGATTTAGGGACTTTTGGAGCTAGTGCTGCTAGCTGCTTTCATTGGAAAAGAGTTGGCAACACTGGGCCGGATTTTTCGGTTGGATCATTTTTAAAAATCAAGTGTGCTCTTGCTAGTTTCTCAAGATCAGCGACCCTGCCCTTAAGTAGAGTCTACAGGAAAAAAACTAAGAAAATGTGTTCAGCCGACATACAGTAATTAAAGTCAGTATATGAACCCTACCTTCAGACATGATTAAATTAAAGTAAGTAGGCAAGTCAAATTCAAGAGAAGCATGGTTTAAACTTAAACCTGTAAACATTGTAAACAAAATCAGAGGTAAAATCAGCAACAAATACATTGAAAATATATCAAGGAATAAAGCCATGAATTCAAATACATCAAAAATGTGTTTTATACCGGCATGTCATTATGAGAATGACAAAGTAATTTCCAATTAAATCTTCTAAAAAAAAATTGCAAAAAATACAAATTGATTTAAAAATCCTTTCACATCTGGGTGTCAACAAAATGACCCAGTTTCATTTTAAGTTGGAAAATCTCCTAACAACCAAATGGGATTGAATGTAAGTGAGGTTCTCTGGTAAATGGGCACTATATCGCTATATATTTGTGAAAAAATACATAAGTGTGCACATTTTTTACTCTTACTGTACCAAGTTTGGCAAACATTGAGGGAGTTTTAACTACCAAACTTCTGCAGACCAGATAATGATTACTTACCACTCACTGAGAGAATGTTGTTTACCTGATGCCACTCAATACCTTTATATTTGCGACCAATGCTAGAAACACTCCCACGGTGACAACGCTGTCGCCTCCTCTGCTTACTTAAACTAACGACCAGGCGGACCTTCGTGACACCACTTTCCTCAGTTTTAGAGAGAGTCAGCTCCTGTCTGAGGTGTTTTCGGAGGGTTTCAGCCTCCGCTATGAGACCCTGACACTGATGTCTCCGCAGGTTAAAAATACCTGGAACATGAATACTTAATAACAAGACAAGGCTCGGAGAGGCTCATTAGGAGCCCGTCTCGCTGACCTCCCCTCGCTGTCCTCCAACTCACATCCGCCTTTGACATGTTAATATCAGCTCCAAAATGAGGGAGTTTAAAAAGTTCTAAATGACAAAGAACATCAGTCTTATCTCTGTCTAAAAAAAAGAGAGAAAAAACATTAGTTTCCCATTCTTTCCCATCTGATAGAAAGATTTGGGGATATTTTGATTTATAGCTGATTCATTTATAATCCACAGTGAGACATTTCTGCGTGTTGCACCCACTGTGAATGAATGGCTAATTAGGCCACTTGTGGTGTCTAAAAGGGAACTGTGCCTGACTGAACCACCTTACCGACACACACACACACACAACAAACAGAGGCAGCAGCCGTCAATCAAGCGTAAGCCACTTCTCCGCACCACTGTCACCACGGCAACATGCGAGTCTCTTTGCAGTCGGGTCTAAGCATACAGCTGAGGTGAATATGTGCTCTCTCTTTTGCCCAATCTCATTTAGCCAATTCAAATTTGAAATATAAGTGTGTGTGTGTTTGTGTCTCGGTAGTGCTGTGTGCAGATGAGTTGGACCGCTGATAAACTGCAGATATCAAGCGTGTCATCGATGATTTATTCCTTCTTATCCATGCAGAGCGAGCCTGTGGGAAGCAGGGGGGAAAAGAAAGATATCATATAACATCAGCACTCATCTTTCTGTGAAGCATTTTAATTTCCACGTGTTTCTGCTTTACAGCGGAGACAACCACTCTTTACACGCTTTGAAAATAACGAATGGCTGACTGCATTGATTTTTCCATGCATATATTACCATAATACTCGCCGTGTGTGGGGAGTACGTAAATATTGGTTCTTTAAAGCTAGCATCTGTAACAGGACTGAAGTGCTGGAATGAAGCGCAGTCCGAGCATCCTCTGGGGACGTCGCTGTCATTGCTCCGCCTAACGTAACCAGGCTAAAGATCGAAGGACCGATCGATACCTCTCTCGCTGCCGCGAACCTACCCGTGACCTGCGATGCAACGCGATGCCTAGAGGCTGAGATAATCACTCGTCTCTGTGGGGACAGCTGGTGTCAGGAGGGATTGGAAGATGGAGGTCCATCTATAAGTTTGGTGCAAAGCCTAGCACAATGACCTGATGTCCCCTCATGAGAAATCAATAGCTGTGAGCTCTATTCATCACTCAGACACACACAAATGTACTATTTCCCTCGTAGACATTCATTCTCAGACAAACAGCGGGGATGTGCATTTTATTTGAATAATTGTGCTCTGTTGTCGGCTATGTCATCACAGATTGGCTTGTAGCTGTGATCTGATTTGGTCCTCCTGTGTGTGGTTATCAAAGAGAAGGAATTCAACATCTCTCTGCTCAGCTAGCTGCAAGGTCTAATGGCTGCAAAGTATAATATTCAGTCTGATTTGTTTCCAGTTATACACCTGTCAGATTCAGAGGCTGTGCATGTAATCATAATGGGCAGAAGGACTGGGCAACATAGCTGAAATCAATGTCATGCTATCAATAAGAATATTTTTTCCAATATTCATGTAGGGATATAGCAATTTATGCAATCATCACAGGTTACACTCTTCTGATATCTCACCGCTCATCACTGCACTATCTACACATCTTTCATTTACTCCACACAAACTGAAAATGTTAAACATCTCTTAATCATTTTGCATGGAAAAGACCAGGAATAACAGTGCATCCATTACAAAATACAGCCTGTATACTGTGAATGATACAATAATGTGCAAGACAAAAGCGTGCAATAAGAACGCCGTTCTTGCTTTAAGTGTGTCATTTTCATGCCATGTAGTCTGTATTGACAGTAATGTAACGACATAAAAAGAGAAAGTGGTGAGAGAGACCACTTATTGTGGGCAGGAGGTGAGGTGGTTGGGTCCAACAAACCGGTGGAGGAGACCGGTGTTTTGTTTTAAGTTACGTTAGTGACGTTTGTCATGTATGTTGTAGTGACGTTTCCGTATGTATTTTACTTAGTTTACATACTTATTTTTAGCCCAACCATGATGTTTTTCCTAAACCTAACTAAGGGGTTTTGTTGCCCCCTACTGGTACTGCGCCTTCACGCACGCGTGTAATATGCGCGCCTCGTCGAGGCTAAACGCACTGACCATGGATGTATTAAGAGAACTGGATACAGCGTGAAAATTGAATTGAAGGCTTATACTGTATTTCTGTATAATTAATATCCTGAGTCTGAGTCTTCAGCATGTGTGAGATTCTAAAGCAACTTTTGGAGGTGTGTTTACTAATAAAAGTTCAAACCAACAGCATCATTAAAGCACAATTAGGAAGCACGCAATAAATGGCACCGTTAACCTCTCTCACAAACACACACACACAATCACAAATCTTTGCAGTGTTTTTAGGGCACAATCCCACGGGACTAAATGAGTAATAATGAGATGCTTGACAACAAACTGTGTGTGTGTGTGTGTGTGTGTGTGTGTGTGTGTGTGTGTGTGTGTGTGTGTGTGTGTGTCAAACCGCGCCCTCCTCCTGGAGTGACATCACAACCTCAAAACATACCGGTAATTCAAAATGAAGAGAACTGTTGATCGTTTTTTGTCAAGATAAATGCTGCGGTGTCTGTTACACCCACACCCGTCCCCGGCCCGGATCGACACCATCGGTAGAGTACTGCTCCACCACCTGTCTGTCTCCCCAGTCCCTGGTAAAATGCCTAATCCTGATCAGGGGCGCCGGATTCATTTCACAAGTGGGGAGGGGCAAAAAGTGTGCATACGTGTGTGTCACACTGTACATTTAATAACACAAGACAACTTCAAGGCAAATTTCTTCTCTGCTCCGATGATCGCCAGTCAGCTGATTTGTAGCTGCGCTTCTCTCTCTCTTTGTCACTCAGTCGCGACGCACACATAATAATAATAATAATAATAATCTTTATTTATATGGCACAGTTACAAAGTGCTTTACAATAAAAACAGAACACATTTAAAACAGGGATAACAAAAGGTACTAAAAGCCAAAAACTAAACAGAGTAAAACAACTAAAATGTCATAAAACATAAATAAAATCAGAGAAAAGCAATTCTAAAAAAAGTGATTTAAAAGACGCGGCAATAATAGATCCGCTAAATAACTCGGGGCGTGGCCTCTCAGGGCTTTGTAAGTAATTAGTAATATATATAAAAAAAATTACATTACGCTACTCTTATAGCTACTAATGTAATATGTAAACATGTGGTTACCTGACAGTAAACTCACTATCAACACGTCCAAGCGACTCACCCTATTGTTTCCCTGATAATGCTACATTGTGAGCAACAAATCCGTGTTGAAATCGGCAGAACGAGAGCTCGTTAACTAGCTAGGAGGTGCCATTTATTAACATTATGATGCGTTCAAACTCTACTTAGTAAAAAAGAGTATTGGGCGATGGTAAATTCTAACGTTATCATGATGCGTTCAAATGTAATCTTGTAAAATGTAGTTTTTGGTGAGAAACTTGAATAAATCCAGTTGTTTGAAGGAGATGTTTTCACAGCAATATAAAATAGATAATAGAGCGGGAATTATGAACTTCCTAACTAAAACCAGGATGCAAAAGGTAATAAAAGGAGCGAATGTTGAAGTACATGGGATTTGTTGTTTTAATTTCGTTTTGAGTATTTTTAGAGTGTAATCAAACTGGTATCGAGAATCGTGGAATTTCACTGGTATTGGTATCGACTACTAAATTTCTGGTATCGTGACATCCCTAGTGTAGGCCTACGGGAACTGACAAAACATTTAAAATGTATTATTGTGGTGCCGAAAGTCACGTTGAAACATTTTTGGGTGCACCTAAATTATGTGGTGGTGTACCTAAATGAAAAAGTTAGGTGCACCAGTGCAACCAATGTAAAAAGTTAGTCTGGAGCCCTGCAAATACTCACACATGAAAAGCTATAGCACCAGCGAATGTCTGGCTTGATAAATGATTGATTGATTGCCGAAATTGTAGTTGTTCTATGGCTGATGGTATGTAGTATGTTTCAGAAGAAAGAGGACAAACTATCTGAGTGTTTTCATAAATAAATAAACACGATGTGTGAGCATCGACTGATGTTCAGATGTTGCTTGTTGTTGGGGAGTGGGAGAGAGAAAGAGAGAGCCGTGGCAGTTTTCAGACCGCAGATTGTAAATATACTGTAAAGTAAGAGCCAAGCTGTTAACTGTATCCTAAATTTCAAGAGGTGTTAATGAAATTAAACAGGTGGGTGTGTTTACAACTCCAGAACCAGCTGTTGTTCATTTGAGAAGCCAGAGACTTCCCCTGAACTTTCCTCTTTCCAAACCTTTATTTCTTACATCGTTAGAGGACTTTATGGTCCACTTCCGATGTTGAGGGCGTCTGTTTCCTTATTGCTAGTTCATGGACCTACAAACTGCCGACCCCTCCTTTACTTGCAAGGACTTATGGGATATAAATAACATGAGTTGACAGCAGAACCATTGTACAGCCAATGCAAAGGTCAAATGAAGAGTTTACTGTCACTATATAAACCACCCGCCCTTCACTTCTAATCCGGCACCGCTTCATTTCACCCCCTGTTCTGCTTCGGGTTGTCGAGGGGAAGACGGTTGGCCACACCGAGCTCATTATAACCTGAAAGAGCTCTCTCCTTTCAAATGCTGATCTGTCCCTGCCTGAGATTACTGAGAGACATCTATCACCCCGCAGCATAAGTGGGCCTTGAACTAAATCACAGCGACAACACTTTTACTGCCAGATTTTTAGGCTTCGCTGATTAAAGGAAACATGCAAGATAAAGACAAATCACTTACAATAAAACTAATCTGGATGCACTTCACATGAAATTACATAATTGAATTTACGCTTAGACGGAGAATGATCAAGCAAAGAGAAATCAAAGAGGTTCATTTATTGTAGAATCAGCAACATAAATAGAGCCACATTGATGATACATGGCTGATATCATTGTCAGATTTTAGCTTTTGGCACCCGAGAAATCAAATCACATTTCTTGTCGTAAAGAAATGCCAAAGATATATTTATGGTAATTTAGAAACAGTGTCACAATTACATAGTCCATCAGAGAGAGCAGACAAGTTGATTTTACAACTGTAAAATGTCTCCTTCAGTGCACATATTGGTCATAATTCTGGCTGCCAATATTCAGAAGTATTTTAGGATCTTAATGTGTTAGTCTCATTAAGTTCTTGTTTTAGATCTTATTAATATTTATGGGTTATGACGACTGTTGGGTTGTTTTAAAAGGTGCTATTTAAGTTTATTCTAGGATGAAACAACCTAAAAAATCACATTTCTGTCTAAAGGCCTTTACACACTGGGGACGCACGTTGATATATTTTTTCGAACTGTTGTTTTTGTCATGTTCACACAGAACGCGAATATTATGCAGCGAAAAAGCGGCATCATTTTAGTAGATTTTTCTGAGCTTTCACACCGTGAATAAAGGCATCAACCATCACGTTGTGTGGTACGGATATATTCAATACATACACT
>CAKAKR010064488.1:16628-50261 GCA_916700685.1 Adelosebastes latens | reverse complement strand
CCACACGATAACTCACAAAGGCAGGTGTTAAGTGCTGGCTATAATATCAAGTATCACTACGGTATCCTATCATACAGAAGTTCAGATACACGAATTATAGTACTTACACTACACTACACATTAGGGCTGGGACAATACACCTATCGATACCATCACGATAGTGATACTTGGGTGCAGATTCGATATGTATTGCGATTTGATGTTACGATTTATTGCGATTTATGTTAAGTTATTTTAACACTAGACCATGGGAAAAAGTTGAATCATACACTTCTAGGGACTTTTACTTTGAAAAATATCTAAATTAATACAGTAAAAATGTTTTGATATTCATTTGCTGAAGTCAAATATATCGGTCATTGTCAGACAGTATTTATAAAAAAAAAAAATTCCAGCAACCCAAAAATCAAAGAATAAAGACATTTCCCTCACAAACTAGTACTATTTTCTATTTAATTTATAAGGGACAATGTTTTATACTTCTGGTGATTATAATCCATCAATCTTATTTCCATATATGTATATTTTATATGTAGTTCCCTTTGTTAACACCTTATTTTGAAAACCGGACGTAGTCAAGTGTGTATACTTCCTCTAACTTCTCCAAGGTGGTCTCTAGCTTTCCCGTCAGCTCTGTTCTCTTTATACATCCATGGTCAGCTCCGTCAGGCCGTTGAATGCATTTAACATAAATGTCAGTATATGGGTGCTCTACAGTTGTTGCGTCGGCCCATTTGACCACGGAGATGAGAGTGACGTCCGGCTTGACCGCACGTTACCGCAATACGATAACGTTTCCTGTCCGTGACAGAGTTAGCATGCAGCTTTAGCCGTTATGTCTAGCTCTGCTTTTCCTGCAATGTGTGAAACCCAAAGTGTTTCCATCCTTTACTGGATGTGTAGTGTTTACCACGCTGGATTTAAAATGGGAGGGAGCAGGTCGTATCCATGCAGACCCTCCGCCGTTTTCTGTTCCGTCGTATCTGCCGGTTTCTGCTCGCTACGGCCTGCCGGCTACTGTTTGTTTTGAGTGATGGATACAGAACGGATATGACGTCACGTTACTCAGACTACAACAATAAAAGCGGTAACTTCCTTCTACACATAGACACAAATTAAACAAATATATCGATTCTGGCGTAAAAAAATGTCAAAATCGTAAAAAAAAAATTATAATTGTGATACATATCCCACCTCTACTACACATACTGAGATATGACAGTATATTTTCACAGAGGACACATACACCTGACGACACACTCATTTGTTGCAGGATAAACTGATTAAAGCTGAGTGAAGGACACAGAAAAATGAGCCTCCTGTTCTGTGGGAGCTCTCAGCTCTCTGTACTAATGCCCTCCCAGCATGCCTCTGTCTCGGGTGGTCCAGACTGCCCTGCAGCAGGTCATGATATTTCATTACAGTGTCAGATGGCCTATTGGGCCACTCTTTCATCCTGGCTCACTGGGCGATAGGACGGCCGGTATGATATTTACCACTGGCCAAGCGAGTTAAACTGGCCATAATTCTGCTCTCTACTCACACTGCATGGAGAAAATGGTATTATAGTTTAGGATTTACTGCAGTTCAAGGTAAAACTAAAGGCATCTGTCCTCTGAGGGTTTCACAAGTCAGTGATTAGCTCTCCATTTAGTTACAGACTAGCTGAATCTGAATAGATTCAGAGTGGAGAATAAAATTTTAGAAAAGCAACAGGAACAGCTAGAAACCTGTGACAGATAATCAATTGAATCTGTTTTCCTTCTCTGAGGAAGCTGTGTTAAATATTGGATAACATTTGTTTTAGTTGTGTGGTCACGATCGATCCCTCCGAGGACTGCGCACATATTCTTGTTTGCTTACCTCCAGGTTGACTCAAATGTAGCCTGTTGCCCCCTCAAATTACCTGAGTTAGACATACTAGCTAAATTATAGGTAAATGTCTCAGACAGCAGAGGTGAAGAAAGGCAAATGCGGTTAAGGATAAATTTAGATTTAAGTGCAGTAGTGGCATTCACCTACCAGATGTTCTTTTTTAAAGCCATTTATTCAGATAAATACCCCAAGGCCACAGCGTTTTCAGACAGAAGTGGATTCACTTGATTAACTGAACTAGCAGCACTTTGACATCACTTTTTTTTGTAAAGGCTTGAATCAATGCAGTCAAACAAATTGCGAAGTGTGCTGAAATGACATAGAAGATAGGTTTCCCTCCAAATAAATCTCCATCAGAGTAATACTTTTTCATTCTCTACAATAGAAGCATCCTAATAAGACTATTAATATCACTATCAATTTGTGTGATATTCCCCAACTAAATGTCCTCGGCGCCATAGAAGCAAAGACATCACACCAAAAGATATTTAGTATCCCTGTTTTGGCAAAATGCTGCTTTTCAAATTTCTCAGGGAGCTATTTCGACGCATTTACCTTGCTGTAATTTATGGATGTGGGTGGGCTAAACAAAAGTTCAAATGTGGCACATAAATCCAGCTGGATCATGTAATACATGACGAAAATTTATGAGAGGTGAAAAGTAAGAGCACAGATTTTCGGAGGCACCACAACAGAGGAGCCAATATGATGGATGGATTAAAATGTGTCTTGTGCTAATGAAATTCCTTGTCCAAGTTAAGAAGAAGTATTTTAAAAAGCGGCAAATGGAACAGATGGAGGGTTTCTTAATTAAGTATTTATTTGTTTATTTAACTGATTTTTACCAAGGGAGGATTTGATGAATGTCCTGGTCTTGCCACATGAACAGCAAACATTCCCACCTGGCAGCTCTCTGGTAGCTATTGGGATTAAAGGACCCAGCTGAAGGGTGTCCGGATGGCAGCTCTGAGCATGTGAGAGTATTTATTATCATCTTTCCCAGATTACACTGTGCTAATACTCCCAGTCTGTCTCTCCCGCAGTAATTATACAGCCCTGGTCGGCGTGTGGATCTACGGCTTCTTCGTCATGGTGCTGCTGGCGCTGGACTTTCTCTACTACTCAGCCATAAACTACGAGCTGTGCCGGGTCTACCTGGAGAAATGGGGTCTGGGAGGACGCTGGCTGAAGAAGGCTCGGAGTCAGTGGCACAGGTCCATGCCAGAGGAGAGCGAAAACCAGGCTCAAGCCCAGCCCATGGTCCCCAGCCACTACCAGCCCAGACACAGCCTCAGAGGGGAGAGCCACAGCCCCACACTCCTGCCCTACAACACATCCACCGCATGGTGAGTCACTGTCTGTCACATGACAACCGCCAACCGGCACTTTGGCACGCGTGTCTACTGTAAAGCTGCAAGAATCAGCAAAACCGTGAACTAAGATTTACGTCACAAATCACCTGGGTAACCACAGCTGGTGTCTTCATGGAAATATCTCCATGGGAGCGTTGGCAGTGTGCAAATAATAATTTATACATTACAGACAGGTAGCTGGAAAAGGCTGTTGGGATTGTAGAGCAGTTCATTAGACAATCTGATGATGTAGCTATATTTTAAAGTTATTATGGTCAAGTTCATTTTATTTAGAAAGCCCAAAACTACACATTTTCTCAGACAACATAGGACATAGGACACACTCCAAACTTAGACCCTCAATTCAGATACAGTTAAGACAAACGCCACCACAAGACTTTAATTGAAACTAGAATTACCTTCTCACGGTTGTAGCGTGGAGCCATAAAGCCCCTCAATTAAATCTTTGTTAGGACACGGCATGGGAACAAATCGGAGATCAGCATTTTTGGATTTATTGTTGGTGCAACCAACTACACAGCCACTCTTCGCCATAGCATTATTACTATTACCGGTTTGTTTAAAGTAGAAGTTTGGAGACATGCTTCAACTTCTTTTCTTTACGCTGTTAAAAGTCTACGAGGGAGACGGGATTGTTTTCCCCCAAAAGGGGGCGTGGTCATGCAAGCCTACTTTGGATGACGTATTGCCGGTCTGATGTATTGTGATAGCTGATTGAATACTTTGGAAATGAGACAACTGCCTTCAACACAAAACCCATCGGATGTATAGTATTCAATATGTATCATAGGTGAAATTAGCAGTTTCCAGTAAAAAATACACAAAGAAATGTGTCAATATTGATTGAAGTTCTTTTAGAGCACCATGTCAGAAATTTAGAAAAACTAAAAACCTCCAAAAAGGATACCCTCACAGTAGGATTTGTTACATTTTTGTTTACAAAATATGATTTGTTCTACTCTGATAAGCATATTTCAGTGCAGACTCTTGCTGTTGTTTTGAAACGTGTAACAGATGCTTAGAAAGAAATTCAAATGTCCCTTTAAGAAAATGTTCTGCTACGGCATTTCTTTTTAAACACAGGTTCCCTCTGTGTCTCATTTTCTTGTCTGTCTGTTTTTCTTTGTACTCTGTGTTTTGTTATGTAGAGAGAGCAACATGGCAGGGAAACAGTGTTTCTAGCAGGACAAATTAGAGCATTTCTAGCATACTTTTCCCAAGCCAACAGGGAGGAAGCTCAAACATCAGGCTCCCTGTTTACTTGAATTCCTTATTAAGAGTGCAGTGCGCATACAAAGATACACACACATATGATTACTGCCTAGCAATGATATTGACAACTCTGTTTCTGTCAGAATCATAGCAACTCACTGGTAAAGAATTCAGTCATTTCAATATATGGTATTAGGAATACAGACTTTATCAATATTTTAAGAATTCTGCCCACTAATGGATAATTTTCTGTAAAGTATCTGATCTGTATGTCTTTAATCTCAAAATAGCTGCCCTCTGTCTCAACATCAACCTCTTTTTACAAGAGAAATTTGGGTTTTAATTCTGACCAGCTCATTAGGGAGCTGTCAGAATTAATGAATAGAAAAGAACAGACTAATGTGAAAGCTGCGCTGCACGCCAGAGGCCCCAAACTCTTATTTAACCTGAATGATTCGACTCTGAGTCACATTAAAGACCTTTCATGGAGCTTCTGTGGCAAAACACCATCTGCTGTCCTTTCAGTTTATCTTTTTATTACCTTTGAGAGCAGTCGCAGGAGTCTCAAGGTGTGTCGGGCTTGCGTGTGTGACTGTTGTTAAAACATACAAGATGATTTACGATGCCAGGAGTGAACTGTGACATGTAACAGCCGCAGGGAACTTTTTCTCCTTCTGGCAAACTTTCATAATAAAGCCACACAATCATAGAGCACAGGCTGAACAAACCTACATTTTTGTGCAGTCAATTTTTCATGCAGTTCTCCGTCTCCGACACTGTGCAACCTATCTGTCTGTCCGGGGCTCAGAGTCTCTTCCTAGAGGTAGATATCTCTCTCGGGTCATGATAATTTAATGTGGGCAGAGGTTTGACAAATGGCTTTGAGAAGCAGTGTGGACTGTGCGAGCCATAGATAGGGGAGCTGGGATGCTGCAGAGGGATCCTGGGGCTGCTTTGCTGGTGGAAACATGGTTAACTAACACTGGACATACCCATGGAGCCTCCTCATTAGACATGAAGTCAGTTCAATATGATAGGACTCATCAATCCTAGACGTATGAGGTTGACCTGTGCTGGCAGCTCTACAGCTTTAAACCAAGAGGATTTCTATAAAAAGGTGTTTGAAACCGCAGCGAAATGCTCATTGACTAAGTGGGCCTAGGAAACGAGAACATGCTAAGTTCATGGTAATTCATGCTGACGGTGACTGATGGGGAATGCTTCAGGATAGTGGTGCGAGCATCTTTTTTCTATAAAAAGTTTTTAATAAACAGGACGGCTTTTCCAAAGAGCTACGAATATCCTCAGATAATCACTCACATCAGTTAAAAAAAAGTGACAGATGCCGGGAGCTAAATTCAGTCACATTCAGTTTCTAGGGCAAGAATAGCCTGTTTGCAGTTTCACACAGCGAAGCACTTCTCACAATCTAGATAATGCTTACACGTTTTGTTAAATGTGTTAAGAAACCACGGCTGATACTGTATGTACACCACAGCTGATGTTGCCCACACAGTGCGTCATCAGATGGCCTATGGTTTATTTGCGGGGGTACAGATCTTTCTCCCCAGAGAAGATGCAGGGTAGTGGCTCAGAAAACTGGGTCTTCTTAGTTGAACATCTGTTGGCCAAATGTAAACAAACAGAGATGGGGGTCAAGTCCCACAACTAGCGAAGCAGTATCTAAAAACAACCCAGTCGCACAGCAACTCCGGCACAAACGGTCACCAGTGCAGTGGAGCAATCCTCACAGCAAGTATCAAATAATTTTCTCCACATGCAGAGATCTATTTCTTTAGAGGAAGTGCAGCTTGGCGTTAAGCATGTGGGAATATTGTTTACCATATCGCTACGTGAGCTGGCTGGTATATACTGCTGCAGATCTGCTGGGGTTTCAGGTGTGGGCGGCCTGGGAAACTGTTATTACTTTCTCTCCATGGATACCCTTTATTGAAATCTCCTATTCATGCATTCAGATCAGTTTAAACAAATAAAAGAAAACTTAACTGTAGTCATTCTTCACGAAGTGATGTGTAATCCAGGTGAGAGAAAAACAACAGGTCTGCCAAGCCAGACATTATGGTTTATTGTCATTTGATAGGAAGAATGCATTCTTTCTTTATGAACAGGGAATTGACAGCAATGAAATGAGCATGCCAAGCAGCTAGCCCCGGCTCATCCTACCTTGTAATACCACTTGTTCCTCGAGAGGTGATAGTGAGTCACTGTAGTGTCCAGTCTGCCCTCAGACCAACATGATGCTAAATGGACTTGATGTTATATAGCGCCTTTCTAGTCTTCCGGTCACTAAAGCGCTTTACACTACATGTCAGCATTCACCCATTCACACACGTATTCATACACTGATGCCAGAGGCTGCCATACGAGGTGCCAACCTGCTCATCGGGATCTAATCCAAACACTCATTCACACATCGATTGCTCAGCCTTCGGGAGTAATTTGGGGTCAAGTGTCTTGCGCAAGGACACTTCGACATGTGGACTGGAGGAGCCGGGGATCGAATTGAATAATGTTGTGTGTTCAATGAGTGTCCAGTATTAAAGTGAAGTGAACTGCCACAGTGAGGTCAGGAAAAAAAATTAATTTCAGACCCTGGACTCAGTAGAGGTGAAATGCTGCCCCTTATTTCTTTGGAGCATGTAGTTAGACATTATTCATTGCACCTTTAAACGGCAATAAGCTCCTGCTCCATTGCTATAAAGTGCTCAGCAGCTTTAAAGCCCTGATTGGTTGTCCAATGTTGGACATTAAAGGATATGAAAAGTTTGGCCAGGATCCCAGTTTGTGCCAACCCTCTTTTCCCAGTAGTCCACCTCTAGCAATTAGTGGTACTGGGGCGCAGGCAGCATCTGGATATGTTGACACCAGGAGAAAAATTTAAAAAGGAGCTGGCAGTGAGAATCTCCTATATTATCACTTATTTTACATTCCTTGTGTAGTGTGCCTACTCTGACACTCTCCTCTCTCAGAACTGCAAGAAATATCTGATCTGCTGCTGTCATTTCAGTCTGGCTTTACTGCATATTTTAAATAAATTGAGTTTGTCTTTAGTCGGTGCTGATCAAGACTTGCCATGCAAAAGTAGCTGTGCAATCAAGATGAAAAATAAGCTGCTCCTTTGCTCATGTTTGCTGGCAGTAGGGCTGCACAATTAATCGAATATTAATCGCAATCACGATTTGGGCTTCCCACAATTAAATGAACATGATTGACTTCAATATTGACGTTAAAATGCTCCGCTCACAGAAAACTCCGCTGCATAAATAAATAAATAAATAAAATCAAGCGCTTCCAAAACAAACAGCTAGAATGCAGCGTCAATCAGTAGCCGACCGAAGCCGGCCAGTTTTCAGCAGTCTCATATTCATTCAAGTTTTTTGCCGATCAGACACACATGTGCAGCCGCCACATGATGGTTTTACGTCAGCACACAGCGGCACAATCATTAACGTCACACACACACAACATGTCGTCGGTGTGGAAGTTCTTCAGAGTGAGTGAAAAAAAGAGTAATCACATTGACCGGCTCGTCTGCTGACAGCACGGAGCACATTATGGTGCATTCAGCTCTACTCAGTAAAAATGAGTATCAGGCGATGGTAAATTATAACGCTATCATGATGCGTACAAATGTAATCTTGTAAAATGTAGTTTTTGCAGAGAAACTTAAATAATAATCAAAGCAAATATTTAAATATAAATACAATCATTTATTTCCCATTTGAATTGTGTGTTTTTATGCAAATAACCACTATAGATGACAGTAATATAAGTAAAAGGATAATATTTAAAAATGTTGATGGTTGGAATGAAGAACGACATGGAAGTGAAAGCAGCGCTCTGTTTATTTAAATATGAAATTGCAAGAAAAATATTTTTTTTTATGAATAATCATGATAATAATAATGATCTCAATATTGATAAAAATAATTATCATTTTGGCCCTAATCGTGCAGCCGAATTAAAAATATGACCTGTCCACGGTGTACCCCGCCTTTCATCCAATGTCAGCTGGGATGGGCTCCCAATTAGCCCCCCTGCTGTGACCCTCAAGGACAAGTGGGTATAGCTAACGGATGGATGGATGGATGATTCAACCTTGGTTTAATGTGTGCTGAGCATCAGCCAGAAGTGCCATAGATAAAAGTGATAGAAATGAGATGTTGGGCAACATCAAATGGCACATCAACAGAGCATGTCAAAGAGTCTCTTGATGATTCATAAAGCACTTGGCACCAAAGTTACAGCAGCACCTTGTGCCAATAACCTCCCACTCACTGGAGCTTGGTAGCTTGCTGGCCCAGCTGAGCTCAGCCATGGATGGAGAGCGGTCCATGTGAGGTGGCATCTGTCACCACAATCAGTATATACCTGACTCACCAGCGATCGTAACACTGCCTCTTACAGTCAGACCTCAGTGACTCAGCGTTATCGCTCAGTCTAGTAAACGGAGTCTCCATCACTCCGCTCAGTCTGTTACATCACTTTGGTCGTAGGTAACCATCCCTAACACCAACACTCAAACACCTGCTGAGGAAATGACACTTCAGCTCCACTCTGGAAGCTGAAACAGCATTTCACATCTTTTTTTCCCCCCAGGTTTTTTTTCTGTCAGAGCGTGATCAAAGCCTAGATGTGTCTCCTGCATATTCACATCCATCTTTGAACTCACTGGTTGGCTTTCTGTGGTAATAATAGATTTATACATTATGAAATTATTCCTGGCTTGTCTGTCCGCAGAGCAGCATGCCAAGACCTTGTCCAATTAAAGCAACACTCTCCATGTGGTGTGAGTTAATTAACATCATAGATGCTACAAAGGCAGCCAGGCACAGAGTTCTGCTGCAGGCTAAAAGGAAAGAGCAGGAGAATAGGTTCAGCTCCTTGAAAGACGTAGAAAGACTTTTGGCATTGCCACGAGCAAGTGAGGTAGCAGCAATTTTATTTTTGGGCTGCGTTTGTGATCTTTTATTAGATCTGTTGTCATACATTTACTTTGAATTTTAGTCATTTTCTCTAGAGTGCATTAGAATAACCTTCAAGTGGAAACTTTTATTTTTCCCATCAACAATAGTTGCATTATTTTTGGCAGCAGAAATGAGTGGGATGTGATTCATAGAGGTGGGGTGGGGTGAAAGTCTTTACAAGAATTACAGACTTGTAAAATATTCCTGTAAATCTGATTGCTTTTTGAAAAGTGAAGCTGCCTCGTTTTATTAGTCTTTGTGACCTGATTTTCAAGCCAATACGTTGTTCTATAAAGATCAATGCGGATCATTAAGCACACACACCGTGACCTGAGAGCAGCAATGCAGCTAAAAGCCATGACTGTGTTGTTCAATAGGATCCAGGAGACTTTTTCCAAACAACTCATGTGGCAACTCAGTGGAATCTGATGACGCAGACATTCAGTCAGGGCTTTAAAATGGCAGTTTGGAGAGAATAAATCAATCCGTTTCTTTTCTTCCATTTTTTAATAGTTTTCTCTGGGTTTGATCTTTGAAATGTCTAATTATATGATTATGTACGTTTGTTCTTCATTTGTTTGGTTTTCTGAAGCGTTCAACCACATTTTACGATAACAAATGGTCTTATATGAAGTGGTCAGATGTGAATGGCCTCCTTTATCTTACTCCAGACATCCACTGCCTCTCAGCCAGTGACCTTTGACCCCTTCCCACTGTGACTGTTATCTTGAGGTCAGAGGTCAAGGGACCCCTTTGAAAAATGTTCATGCCAGTTTTTCTTCGCCAAAATTCAGCGACCACCTATGGGTCGCCAAAGCTTCACGGGGGTCATGCCTTCTTGATTTTAAGGGGTGTAAGACTTCTTTTTTTTTAAATATACAGTTGGCCTATATCTCAGCATGTCATTCATTTCTGAGAAGAAAACTAAATGAAATCGTTATTTTGAAAGTTTGGATATTATTTAAGATATAAACAGGATAATGGCACGGTGAAGACCTGAACAAGAGCTACATCCACAGAGCCTTCCCTCTCTGCTAAACAGCCTCGTCCTGCATAGAAAAGTAAAACAACCAAAGAGCTGATAGAACAAAGGCCAAGCATCAGCGAGAAGAAAACACTAAATTTGTCAAAAAAAGTAGTATGAATGATTGTTAAAAATTAAAAAAACAACAACAGAGAATTGTATTAAAAGTCCCTAAAATAACAGGAAAACTAATCTATGATGTGATATTCACAGGAAATAATCTGCTCAAAACTCATCTAAAACGCTTGTTTTACACAAACTTCCTGCAGTTATTGCGATCACCATTTGGGTTAATTGTACAGTTTATCAGCTGTTCTGTACTGTTATTGTTATGCATTGAATATAATATAAAATACCCATAAAATATGTCAGGGGTTGTCAGTTTACTCATTGATAGTAAAGGTCCCCATAAGGAAAAAGGTTGGGAACCACTAGTTCACAGATTAGCCGGTGTTGTCTGTTTCCAGTGTTCATTCAGTGTGTTGTCCACTTAACCGATGTAATGAAAACCAGAAATCAGACCCAAAACACCACCAGAACTGGTCATAGCATCCGACGCCAGAGTCCATCCTTTAAGAGACAGAAATTCCATACTAATAACAAAACCATCTTCGTGACAACTGGGCAACTCCATCTGCTGAGATATATCCACGACATGTGGTTGAAAGCTTGGGAAAAGAAGGACCTTGTGGTAATATTTTTTGTGTGAAGAATGAACATTCATGCTTTATTTCTGTGTTTCTCTCTTGACAGAATGATTCTGCGAGTGGACAAACTGAAGAGTAGCAACACCTTGTTTCCTTACGTGGTACAGAGGAGATGCCCCACAGATGCCCCCTCTCTGGACCACAGACACTAACACCAGTGGTGGGCTAGCCATACTGTAGTAGTTAGAAGTGACTACTGCCCCCTTTCTGATGAGCACAAAACATCCATGGACTGACAGAAGCAGGCTGATATGGCATTTAGAAACCCAGCTGAACAAAGGCTGCCAGGAGACACAGAGGACCGGACTGCTGCTGCTGCCACAGCAGAGGAGCGACACATTCAACGGCTCACAGGTGTTCAGTGATCCCCTGAAATGGCTGCCAGGGTCTGGAGTATCCCGAACAGATCCAAGCTGAACTGGATAAACTGTACTCACAAGCGAGGAGGCTTGCCTGTTTTTAAAAAAAGAAGCTCATCTTTCTAGATATAAAATGTTTATTACACTGCTGTGTCAGTTTGTGTTCAGTAGCAGTTAGACACAGATGTGGGTTATCTATTTGGTGATTTATTTATGTGAACTAGTCAGAGAAATATATGAGTGGTTAACATTCGGAACATGTAACAGCTTAGGTTGATGCTGAGCATCTCACTTAGAGTAGAATGTTTTTGTTACTTACTGAAACCAGACACAAAATGTCTCTGCAGCCATGTTGAAAAACAATATCTTGTATGAAATGTTTTAGGTCTCCTTTCTGCCGAGCAAGTGATTTCTCTATATTGTAACGTGTCTGACGAGGACGCAACGCCATACAGATAAACTGCTGTAGATCTAAAGGTTTTACATTAGGTCATCAAGTGATGCTGAGGAAAGGGATCTTGACTCTCAATAAGTTATTCACACAAAACATTAATGCTTTGTTCACACTACGAGCGACGAAGTGACTAGTGTTGCACGGTATACCATACTAGAAAGGTATCGTGATACCCCATTTTATTAGTACTGGTACTTTTAGGATGATAGTGTTTTAATACGAGCCGTGAGTTGCGTCGATGTGCGTCAGTGTGTGTGTTTGCAGCGCTCTGCTTTAGAGGACACCATTAGGATTGGGATCCCACGGGAGCAGGCACTTATAACTTTGCTGCTGGTGGAGCAAGCGGTCAAAAAATAAACTGTAGTGATAACCAGGAGGATGAAGATTAAAGCAGGTCACGAACCGCTGAGCGGCAGCACAGTCCCGCTCTGAGCTGTTGTTTCTATCAGCAGAACTCCCTTCAAAAAAACAAGGAAAATAACAACGCCGCTCGAATTACCGATCAAACGTAACAATAAAATTAGATTCACCATTTTTTCTGAATCTGCCCAAGTATCTCCTGTAATTCAGCAAACACATAATGCACCAAAGAGGACATGTTAAAGTCTTATTTTACCGTGTGTCTCTGTAATGTGAGTGTCTTTCTGATTTTAGCAGCTTTTCACTCATCAACTTCTCACAGAACTTCATCGGAATTTATTAACATTTTGTGGGTTTTTGCTTTGGAAGCCTCTCGCCGTCTACCGTGCTGCAGTACCACTCTCCGCCTGAACTATTACTGATGCAGCGGCAGGGGTGGCGCTGTTTTACAAAAAAAAAACTTATTAAACACTGTTTAATAAGTGACATCAGAATCAGAAATACTTTATTGATCCCAGGGGGGAAATTACAGTTGAGTTGTTCCATTTTAGAATAAAAATATATATAAACATAGATAAGATAAATAGAAATAAGAATAGAGATGAAATGTAAATATGTGTGCATTATCAAAAATATATTCAAATATAGAATTAACTATCAAAGAAATCACATAAACTTAAGTATAGGGGACATCAGATTACTGCGTACCATTTCATTTTTTAAATTACTTCATTTTCACATTTTAACATTTTTAATTAATAAAAAACGAATTTATCGTATAAAAGTCACAATTTTGGTATCGTGACAACACTAAAAGCAACAAAACGGCCAGCTACATTGTCGCCGTTGAAGAGCGCGTTGACATAGTTATGTCATTAAGTAGCGCTGACAACTGGCAAGTTTTTCTTCCATTTTTAGACGGAACGGAAACGGAACAGGACATCAACGCGTCATTGGAGCACTGAAAAAAGCTGAGGCCAGCTCAACTTTGAATTGTGTTGAGTCACGCCCGCCACGCAGTGACAGGTGTCAGGCGTCAGTTTGTAGCTGCATGTCACCGGCTTTCACTGAAAATGACTTGTAGCCTGTTGCTTTGTCGCTCGTAGTGTGAACACAGCATGTAATGAGGATCAGGGATGCCTTCACAACAGCAAAGAGTTTCATGCTAAGTTATTAAACATAACTTTAATACTTGGCTATGAGCCTACAAGCCCATTTGAGACCATTACTTATAAAGTTAGTGGGAGACAGTTGCCTCGGTAACCTCATCCATTGACTTGTTTGCCCTTCCTCATTACCGGAGCTGCCTGAAATACAGCTCCATTAGCAATATGATGCAAATGAATATCCATTTGGTTCCTTTATAAGGAGCGCTCTATATCCCACATTGGTAATAGACAATTGTAAGCGATTAGCCATAATAGAAAATGTAAAAAAAAAACAACCACACATTAAAACCCCTTTCACTGTCAGCAATAATGTATAGTAGCTTAGTCAGAAGGATGACATGGTATGTAAAAGTCAGAGGCGCCAGCCAAATGAGCACTGGGTAATCATCGAGGTGCATCGCAGAGCTTTCAGTTACACTTAATAAGAAGGTGAAATCCCTGAATTGGACATACAGTATTTCTGGATAATGAACTCATAAAAAGGTCTCCAACAATTTCTGTGTCAGCATTGTAAGAAGAAAAGTGAAAAAAATTCACTTTTTAAAGAAAACTTTTACAATAGAGCTGCAACTAATGATTACTTTCATTATTGATTAATCTGACAATTATTTTCTCAATTGATCAATGAATCATTTGGTCTTTAAAAATGTCAGAAAATAGTGAAAACTGCATGTTATAATTTCCAACAGTCAAAGCCAGGTATTCAAATTGCTTGTTTTATTCAACCAACAGTCCAAACCAAGGATCTTCAGCTATGTCATATATGATAATATATATTATATGATAAAATGTGAACTCAGTGAAATCTTGAAAATAAATGATTAATCAATTATCTAACTGCAATCATCTAGGGATGCAACTAAAGATTAATTTCATTATTGATTAATTAAGACAATTATTTTCTCAATTAATCAATCAATTGTTAGGTCTATGAAGTGTCAGAAAAAAGTGAAAAATGCTTTAAAAGGTGGAGTCTTAAAATGACTTGTTTTGTCCAACCAGCAGTCCAAAGATATTCAATACAGTATATAATGTATAACGTATATAAACATAGAATTAAGTTGAATAGATCGGCCCCATTGTCACCCATATCCAATCGAGCTATTTATGGCCCGATATCCAATCCGGTATCAGTATCAGTGCATCCCTAATTATCAATTAAAAATCACAGTAGACAAAGAAAAGAACAAATCATATTTGAGAAGCTGAAACTAAGGAATTGTTTGGTATTTTTGCTTTAAAAAATGACCTAAACAATAAATTGATCAACCAAATAGTTAAGTTAGTTGGACAAATAGATAAATTGACTTAAGGTTTCAGCTCTGCAATCATCGCATTTAAAGAACAAGTTATTACTTAATGCCCAAATCTGAATTAACTACGGAGATAATAAATTATCTGTAAGCCATTAAATGCAACGACAGACAAAGCAGCTGTTGGTGCCAGACTGTATCAGCGACAGCATGTGAAGTCCAGGTGGACAGACGGTAGGTAGGTACATTAGGAGAGAGGTGTCAGTCTCAATCTTGCATCTGCAACTGGTACTCTGGCAGCTGTCGAGTCTGTGCGTGTACAGAATCTCCGGTCGGTGCAAACATCGATACGTCCTCACTGAAAGCTAACGAGATACCGTTAAGTGTTCAGAGTTGGCTGTGAGCCAGCCGTGAGACTTGGGGTCTTGCCATCATATTTGTCCTCTCTTTTTCTTGAAGTTTAAGTGGACCCTGCCGGCTTCATCCTCAGTTATCAGCAATAATATTCACATTTGCTGAGTTGTTAGAGCAAGTTAATTCCCATTTCAGTGGCTAAAGTTTAATTGCGTGTGCGCCCCAGCAGGCTCGTGCTTTCAGGGGGCACAGAAATAGGATGTGTCCAAGTGAAATAATTGGCCCAGGGATCAGCAGTTGCTCTAAATTCCCCCCTCTTGCTCTCTTTCCGTAGCTGCCTCCTTATTCCCAGAGTGTGAACAGCGGCGGCAAACAGGGAGAAGTTTTTAACAGGTGCAGCAGCACAAAGGGGATTTAATTAGTCCCTGATGCTGGATAAGTGGGAAAAATCTGATGTGTTAGAGAACATGGCACTTTTCAGGGCTCTAGCTGTGTGTTCTGACCTGTAATAAAGCAAAGGAAGTCTGTTCTTATCACCAATAAAGTCATAATCACACCCAGAGGGGGGGAACATTTTGCCTCTGACGAGCAGTAGCAGGGTCAAAAATTGAATATTTCCCCCATTTCTTAAAATGTTACAACTTTTGTGATGTTTCCTGTTTTGTTTGAAAACAGTCGTGACTCTGGCCTGATGTGTGATGTGGTACTGTAAATCGTATCAGCTCAACCCTCTTCCCAAATAAATAATAATACAAAAAAACACATAAAAAAGGATGGGAAGAAGAGGGAACACATCTGTTCCAGTCTCTCCAGGTTGTCATGGTAACAGTTGCCTTACAGTTGAATACCCACCTGTACACAGAAGCTTTGTAGTGGTTGATACCTCACTTTTTGGGTGTGGTGGTGATGATAATGTGCACCACGTTCTGTCTATGTATTTACTACTAGATAGGATGATCAGTACCGTTTTCAGTTGGATTGTTATTGCACTTGTTGACTTTGTATTGTCACGACAGGGAGAAATAAAGTTTTATCTTTTCCAGTGTGTTTAAATCATCCCTCTGTGTCAGGTGCTCTTTGGAATAAAAATACTCCTTTATTTCATTAAGCCTTTAAAGCCAAGTCCCCCTCCCCTGGAGGCCGGCAACAGACAAAGGAGAAGTCTAAAATATAACTGAATATATTAATAAATTATACTGTTAGTTTTTAATTAAAATGGAGTGGAAAATGTTAGAAATAGAGATATGTTGTCCTTTACCTCCATGATTTGATAAAAATAAATTAAAACTTTATTTTACACTTTTATTTTTCTTTCACCAGCTAATTTTATTTTTCAGCTCTTTTGTTCCCCTGTTTTTGGGGGTATTGGCACACATTTAATCATATATCTATTTTTCCCACTACATTTCCAATTTTTCTAATCTAAAAACAGCATATTGTTTCTGTAATCACAAATTAATCACACATTTTTCATCTCTTCAAAATGAATCTTAAAGGGAGATTTGTCAAGTATTTGATACTCTTATCAACATGTGAGTGAGCAAATATGCTGCTTTATGCAAATGTATGTACTTATTACTGGAAATCAATTACCAACACAAAACAATGACAAATATTGTCCAGAAACCCTCACAGGTACTGCATTTAGCATAAAAAATATATGTTCAAATCATAACATGGCAAACTGCAGCCCAACAGGCAACAACAGCTGTCAGTGTGACAGTGTGCTGACTTGACTATGACTTGCCCCAAACTGCATGTGATTATCATAAAGTGGGCATGTCTGTAAAGGGGAGACTCGTGGGTACCCATAGAACCCATTTTCATTCACATATCTGGAGGTCAGAGGTCAAGTGACACCTTTGAAAAATGGCCATGCCAGTGTTTCCTTGCCAAAATTTAGCGTAACTTTTGAGCGTTATTTAGCATTCTTCCCGAAACGTTTAACTTGACATTTTCTAGTTTCATATGATACCAGTATCTTCACTCTAACTTTAAGACTGAGCCCGCAACAACCTCTGAAAGACAGAGTAGCGGCCAGGCGGAATAGCCTATTTTTCCCCCCATCCCATGGTGCTGTGTAAAGCTAATTAGCCCTAGTAAATGATAAATGGACTGAACTTAGGCTAGTGTTTTTCTACCTTACAGGACAAAGCACTTTACAATTTGCCTCTCATTTACCATATGCATACTCACCCTGAACTTGGGGTTCAGTATCTCACTCAAGAACACTTCGACATGCAGATATGGAGCCGGGGATCAAACCCCCAACCTTGTGATTAATGGGTAACCCGTTTCAGGTGCAAACATTACCAGATTACTTAGACTGACTGTTCTTACACTGTTAAATTCATTCCTTTGACTATTGCTCTTTTTTAGTGTTGGAAACTAAAAAAAGACGCCACCATCCAAACTCTATATACCGATTATGGCTATTAATAGTACAAGCTCATGCACGACACTGCGGCATGGAGAGAAATTCAAAGCTAAATAGGTGTACCGTGCCGATAGGCTGTATATAAGAAGTGGACGTAGTCACCGTGGCCCATTGGTTTGTGGACTGCCATTTTGAAGCCTTGAGTTCGGCATTTTGTCCGTCGCCATCTTGGTTTTTGGCCGTCGCCATCTTGGTTATTAGCAACCAGAAGTGACACGAGAGGGTGGAGCGAAGTACAACCGAATGCTGAATAAAACATTTTTAGGTGACCAAAAATTAACTTTCATGAACTGAAAACAGACTGTGAAAGGGTTAAACTTCTACAACAAAAACACAGACAACTCCCAGACCGGACAACGCCGTGGTAACGGCCTGTCAATCACAAGGTAGCCCCGCCCTAAAGCATCCCCTGCATTATGGTCTATTTGACTCTAAATGGGACCATAATTCACTAAATGAACATCATGCTGTATTGAAGAAGACTTGAAACTAGCGACTGAGAGCATAAACTCATGTTTACAATGTTTAGGTAATAAATCAGGTGAGAAGTAGGCTCATTTTCTCATAGACTTCTATACAATCAGACTTCTTTTTACAACCAGAAGTCGCCCCCTGCTGGATATTAGAAAGAATGCAAGGTCAAGGCACTTCAGCATTGACTTCACTTCTCAGAACCGGAGGTTGTCGCCTGGTAGTGCCTAGTTATGGTTGCTAATCTATGATTGATAAATCATTCTTTGTGGCAGGGGTTTAGCGAAGTTTTTATCTATCAACTGATCTGAGGTAAAGACATTTTTTTTAAAACATTTTCTTTTTTTAACCAACTGATTAAAGGTTAAATGAAAAATCTTTATGTTATTGATATTTTCAGTAGTGTTTCTGACTCAACTGATGACCTTTTACTGCCTTTTATTAGTTTGAGAGCTAGCCTTTATAATCCTCTGAATGAATTCACTGTTTGCTTTTTTTATGGACAATCAATACACCATGAGATGATTCATCTGGCCTCAAAGCAGTGACCCTCCCAAGCTGACAGAGCCACATCTAAAACGGACCCACACAGGAACATCATTAAAGCAAAGAGGTGATGGCGAAAGACAGACAGCGACAGGCCGTGTCAGACCTCCACACCTTGCTTCAAATCAGACACCTGCTGCTGCTCACTTGTGTCAAAGGACCTCGGCACCCGAGAAGTTTGTTATCACGTTGTCAAGGTCCTTTTGAGCTTTCCTAATAAGCTCTGACTTCTACTTTTACCCAACCTTCATCCACCTCTGTCGATCACCCTGCCCAGTTTCTGCTTATCAAACTGCTTCCTCACTCTCACTCCGTCTGTGCCCTCCTTCTTCCAGTATGCCAGTAACCAAGGCTCTTCCCATCTGCGTATATGAATCCAATTGCTGCAATCCATCACCATTTAAAAACCATTGTCTGGATTTCCACATCCTGCTGTTATTGAGGAGCCCGAGATACATCCTGCCAACATTTATCTATTAAAACTCCATTAGGCCTCGTCTCTCCGATGCCCTGTCCACTCAGGCCGGATCTTCTGTGGCATGGACACCGCATTAAGATCCATCTGAAGTAGATATTAATGTTACGGTTTCATGACGTCCATTGTGAGTGCTCAAGTAATACTGCCATGGTGGACCACGCCTAACTGATTCTAAGAAACATGAGAACAAAACCGGATAGTGCAAGACCAAAGTATGGTTTTGGCTAATTTGTTGTATGATATCAAAGTGATGTTATTGTCCAACACAGAGAAACTAAGAATAAGCTTCTTTCAACAGGCTGATAATATGTTTTTTCATTTATATTTCTTTTTTCTAGGACTGTACACAAATAGATTTTTTTTTTATTTGAATCGGATTTGGCTGTTCAATATGAAGATTCGACTATTCGTTCCTTTTTTTTTCTTCATATAGACAATCTGGTAATCAGAAAATCAATTGGCATGAGTTTCAGTTTTGATTTCGGTTTCATAGTTTCATAATGAACCGAAAATATATTTATACGTCTCAATCGGCGGGGTCTGCGCACTACCCGGATGAATCAACTCGGTGAGTCAGAGATGGCCGTTTGGTGTGGAAGGATCCTTTCGTTGGACCTCTCCCCGGTGACGGTGGGTGAGACGTTTTTGCTGTGTCATCACCATTCATATCTATACAAACTATGTGTTTATAATTATTTTTTTTACAAGAGCACAAAATTGTTCACAAAAGCACAAATTTCTTCATAGATCTAGCATCTTAATAAAAAAATAAAAAAACGGCAGCTCAACTTCATGAATTTCAAGTCGACTGAGGGGTCACCGACGATGATTCGACTCACTGACTTTCAGGGGGGCGCCCTACTTTTTTCTAATTATTTTTCGCAATAGTCTTGTCGAAATGCAGGTGTTGTACAGGTAAATACAGATAAGTAAAAAATAAATAATTAGAAGTATGTACAATAATCTCAAAACTACAAGGCAAGCAGTAAAACAGTACATAAAGTACCCATAACCAGTGTTGTACTTAAACTAATAGTGAAGTACCATCTCTCTCAAGCAAAATGACATAGTGAGCAAAGTTTCAATTCATATATTACTTGTTTACGTGACAAACAAACCTTTGAGTCTGTGTATAATCTTAATATATTTTAAAATCACTACTTCCAAGCCTTCTTGCCCTTTTAAAGTTAAGGAGTGACTACTCTACTTGCAACCTTTTGTCACAGGTTGCATGTATGTGATCAGTTTAACCAAAGATTGATTAGCTCTTTAGAGGTCTGAAGGTCCCCCCACTATTTTACAATAAAATGCAAAGATTAGAAAAAAGTAAAATCACTATTTGTGTAGCGGAAATGTTTTTGTTTTTCATGTTTTTTTCCCCTATCTTGTTAATCATCTCACGGCCCCTCAGATTGATTCAGCGACCCCTATGGGGTTCATTTCATATGTCTTAGTATTATATTAGTTAACATACACACGTTCACAGGCTGCACTCATTGATGATATTTTCTGCAAAATGGGTTTTGTAGTTGTCATGACATTAGAGCCACAGTCAGCTATCTCACATGGAACAGATTTATTATGTAAATAGCTAATATTTGGTTCAGAATCTCATCACTCCCCACAAGCAAACAGAACTGAGAGATCGGGAGTGACAGTAATAAACTTAATTCCCCCAAAACTGCAGGGAATATACCACAATCACCAGTCCTAGAGTTGTAGCAGCAAGCTAAGACGCGTTATATATGCAGCAGATAATAATTGAGCATATTAAACACACAAAAATACAATTCTTTATAAGCCATGGGTGCAGGTGAATGTAGGAAAATGGCTCAATGAGCTCAACAGTTTAAATGTGATTGATATGTTGATATGAAGAATAGTAAAGCAAGCTGTCACATAAACCCATTGCTCTCAGTTTAAATATTTCTCTAATGCTCGGATGAAAATGAAATGTGTGGAGAAAATATGACAAAAGCCATAACTTACTGAGCTCCCCATGAAGCCAATATTACAGGATTATAATTATGTGAATGGGCTGTGTGCAGTCATGCTTACAGCCCTAAAGCCACAAAATTATTTTCTACCACAGATCTGGCTTCCAATGAGCCCCCAAAAACAACAGCAACGAGCAAGCAACAGGGAAATATGCACAAGCACCAAATCAATTCAGCCCCTCGGATTCATAACACTCAAACATTTCACCACTTATATAAATCAACAGCATGGAAACATCACAATGTAAGTGCCAAACACCAACCAAAAGAAAAAATAATGTCACTGCCAGCCACTTCAAGAATTTATTTTACAATTAATACCAACACTGCCAATAAATTTACTGCAGCATGAAAGTAGAAAAACAACCAGCAAATGCAGAGATAATGTTAGCTAGCTAGATCTGAGAGAAACATTAAACAGCCAGTCTCATAGTTTATTAATAATCCCAAGCACATAAAAACCAACTAAACACAGCCAATAGCAGGGCTGGACTGGCCATTTTGCATACCGGGCATTTTCCCGGTGGGCCAACATCCTTTTGGGCCGACGTATGTCTTCTTTTTTTCTTTTTTTTGGCCCATAAAACAGGTAAATCAGCCCATTTCTTTTCCTTAATTGACACTGGACTGGCCCAATCGCTCTGTGCCGGGCGGCCACTGACATAAGTTATGAGAGATGAGTAGTGCTCGAAGTGGGCCGGTAGCGGTGTGCAGTATTTTACTCATTTTACTCCTTGGTGTACTGTGACTTTTTCATGTGTACTGGAGCTTCTCACAAGCTGCCGGATCTCCTCTGTCCTCTCCATATCAGGTTCTCTGGGAGATTCATAATGGTGATACATAAAGGCCAGCATATTTGCGCCGCATGGGTTCATTGTTTTAAAGTCACCAGAATTCAGCAAACAAAGTCTCTGAAACTCAAATTTTTCTGGGGGAGGACCACAGACCCCAGCTTTGGATTTGAAATCCTCCCAATTTTTGAGGTCTCAAGATTGGCATGTATGAAAAAACAACCACATTTGAAGATATTTCCCCGAACAGAGCCTTCAACAAAGCGTGGTACACACAGCACAAAATAGTCGGTGATGGGGCTGATCTGGGCCAAAACGCCAGGGCCGATTTTTTGTCCCAGTACAGCCCTGGTCAACAACACAGCCATTTACAATATTAATGAAAGCACAAGCAGCTTAATAGCTAATAAAAAGAAAACAACGTACCTTGGTGAAGTGAAGCAAAAGCAGGTGGGAAGAAATGGAGACAAGATGGCGGCTGAAACTTCCAGTTGAAATTGGCATTGAAGAGGAGAAGTGACCAACAGCCAGCTCAGAGTGTCCTTCAGTAGTTGGGTGCCCAAAACACATTTTATAGTCCTAAAGTCGTCCTAAAAATGTCATAATAATGCTGTTTGTAAGCTAGCTTACTTATTAAAATGCTATATTAGCAGTAACGGTTACTAACGGTTCAATTTAAAAAGACCGCCAAGATGTAAAAAGAAGGGTGCGTTTGATATATTGAAAAAGACAGCCCGGAGAGAGCCCGAGAATCAACCGTTAGTTTACAAAGGTTCATATTTATAGATGATGAATGATATATCGGGAGTGTCACACAATATTTTAAGGTTTACAAGAGAAAATAATTCAAGAATGAAACTAACTGGTTGGTTTTGATGATTAGGTTATGTCTGTCACCGCCTCGCTTCTGTTAAAGAGCCGCTTCCCGAGGTGATGTTTACAAGCGAACCCGCAAATATCTGAGCTGAAATCTGCGCACAAACTCTCGCGAGACTTTCTGCCAAACGGCTTGCTTGTCCCATTCGAGATCAATGCCTAACTTTAACAATCTCGCGAGATTTTCCCCAGTTTGCTGGCTCCCTTCTAGACTTTTTTTTTTTTTATTATTTCAAAATGACAGTATCCATAGTAACAGCAGAAAACATTAAAATAATTTACATAACATAAACAAAGAGCTGTGCCAAACATAAAAGGACAACAGAAATGAAACAAAATATAAATAAATAAAATAAAAAAATAATTAAAAAAAGACCACGCGAGAGAATGACAATAATTTCACTTAAAAACTTTAAAGATATTGCATACATTCATTGCTTTTTTGTTTTGTTGACAGATATAGATCCATTTTTTATTCATAAATACAAAGAAATTAGGCTTTTCTTTGGTGAATTTACACTCGTGAATGTGGAACTTCGCGAGAATTTAAATTAAATTAATAAGAAAAAATGCATTACTGTCTTTTTCACTGTAACCATAGCAACCAAATATAATATTTCTATAGTACAGTGCAAAATCTGAGTATAAAATTATTGACATCTTTCCACAATTCACATGTAAATTTACATTTAAATGAGAGCAAATTTCAGGATGTGATTCGCAGAAGGAACAATTTCTACCGCTTCCCTGAGCTTTTTCCAATGACACAAGCCAATCATGAAGCTTTTAAGACTTATCCGGCTTCTCTTCACAATAAAAGACTTTTTACTGAATGTCATTAATTTCACAATGCCCCCTTTCTGTCCATTTTTATTACCATTTTTCTTTCATAAGTTCATTACAAAGTCTTTTTTTGTCGATCGAGACAAAGAGGGCAGAGCCAGTTGATGTAAAGTGTAATGCACTTTTGTAGGTCAGACATCACAAATTGCGTCACAATAAAAGACAAAAGCATAATTGGCTCTGGCCTGTTTGCCTTGATTGGCAAACAGACTTTATGATGGAAAAATGGCTTTATGAAATAAAAAAATAAAAAACAGACTTTCATACGATCATTTATTATATAATGTCTTTCACCATATTTATTTAATATTGAACACTGAGTCTCTATTACTGTATATGGCTGTCCTACTTACAGTTTAATAAGACGGTTGGCATTACCTTCTAACTCCAACACAGCATGCAACGGTTTGAAACGAGGCCAAACCTGTAAAAACTGATTGTGTTATTATTTCAAAAGGTTAAAGAAATAAAATTAGAACAAATATAGCTTTATCTTAATCATTACTGCTTGTTCTTTTCTGTTTGGATTTCTATCTCTGTGACTCTCTGCTCACTATAAATTCTGAGGATGGGTCAAATGCAGAGGACAAGTTTCCCCCTGCAGGAGGATCAGTAGTTTATAGCATATAAAGAAAGTAAAACAAGGGTAAACAGAACTTAGTTTATATCACTCTTCGTTATATCCTCCTGGGTCACAGCACCAAAGAGGAAGTGTGGATATTCACTTTAATTTATTTTCAGCAAAATAACAAGCTCACTCTTGGGAGAAAATAACGGGCTGTGTGTTTTTTTTTTGGCAGAATTCAAATGTCACCGATGAACTCATTTTTAAACTGATGGTGAATTATTTTTCTTCTGTATAAAATGGTGTAAATGACGAGACTCAGGATCTTCAGTGGAAATTAGGGACTTTGTTTACTTTCAGAGATTGACTTCTGATACAATATCTCATAAAATATATTAAAATACATAAAACCTGATCATAAATTGTCACATTTCTTTGCAGCAAGAACATCATTTATTTGTAAATACACATATAAAAACCACAAGAGATCTTTTATCATAGATTTATTGAAATGACTGAATGCTGATTTCCCTCCTGTGGTTTTCATACACACCTCCTCTCCTGCCTCCTGCTCTACAATGAGTGCATTTCAAAACATAATTATAACCCCCATAATGATTATTTAGTGTAGCAGCACACACAAAATGCTCGTTATTCTTTAACACTACACATTATAGGAGCAGAGAAGCTGTGAAATAGTCCGATGTTGTAGACGTCTAGTCTTTCAGATGGTGCTCTCAACAGTCCTGTAACTGGGTGGGTTGTCGGTCTCTAAAGGTCCCAATGGAAAAGGTGACCTTTGACCTTTTATCAGTCACTGACCCTTGATTGAGCTCCTCCAGCCCGTCACTGTTTTCATTCTGGAAACAAAGACTGACAGTTCAACATAAAGGATTCTTTCTCTTTAGCTCAGGCTGGATCAAATGATGTATGGTCACTATAATTTTAACTTGATTCATTTCTTCATTTTTTATTTTATTTTAACTCTTGAAGTGTAAGTCTGTAAGAATCAGAATTTGCTTATTAACAGCGACATCTGTGGCCGTTAAGTCATCGAAAGTCAGCGTCCTGTTGCTCGCGCTTGTGCTCGCTCTACATAGACATGAACGAGCATCGCTCAAAACAGTGAGGCGACACACGTCAGCTAAAAGCACAATATCACTCTATATTTCAGCTGCTTGGCAGTAATGTTAGCTGACCAGACGAAGGTCTCTCCATGAATCAATGCTGATCCTAGTGTTGGCTTTTCCTGCCTCAGCCTCCCGACCGCGGCCGGAGGGAACAGGGGAGACGCCGGAGTTTTGGTCGGAGACGATAACGTTTCTCTCTGCGGAGCCCCGTCACTTCACAAGACACGGGAAACCTCTGTTGGTCTGGAGGAGCTGCAGCAGTTATTTCTGCACAAACGTCCACTGTACATTCACTAGATATTCTCAGAGCTAAACTAACTCTTCTGCAGTGTGTAGTGTGTGCACATGCACGTGAGAGGTGGAGCGAAAGAGCGAGCAACGAGCGCAGAGGAGCAGAATACAGCAGAGACTCCGGTCCTGGAGACCAAAGCTACGGTCTCCCCCGCGGCCAACACTGTTTAACAGACGGGCTTCACTAGATACAACTTTGTGGTTTTGGTGCTTCCGTGTAGTTTGTGTTGGAGTCTTGTCTGAACAGTGTAGCCACACGCGAGCGCGCATGGGACACCGACCCGGATTGATTTATACGTGTAAGAAGTTACAAACAGTCCCTTTAAGTACGGAAGTTAGGTGGCAAATAAAACAACATTGACTTCTGTTTTTTACGAGGTACAAACACCGGTCTCCCGGGCGAACGTCCGGTGTTTTTTGACTGCACCCATCCACCCCGACCTCCTCCCTACGTGGCGTTTGTCGCTCTTTATACTTATAGTTCACGATTACGTGGATTACATACAAATGTAATCTATGTACGAATTACAGTGCATTACTTTAGGTAGGTATAGCTATGAACGGTGTATGAGAACAGCCTGATTACAGCTGCTTTAAAGCTAAGCAGTGTCTACTCTGGTCCCCTCATCACACGTTGCATGTTGTCAATGAATTGTGAGCTGTACCACCACTATTCTGTTGATCATCTTGCATATAGACTTGTGACGTGTCTGCTGTCTTCATCTATCTATTTATTTTGTGTCTCTCATCATTTTTATGTTGAGTAATGTACCGGTGTACGAAATGTGCTATACAAATAAATTTGACTGCCGAACACATCTCTTGAATCTTCTGCTTTCCCCTTTTCATCCACAGAGAGATGCATCTGTTCGGTGTGACAGGTTAGGGATGACATTACTCATGTTTCCTGTGAACATTTTGGATGGACTCCAGTGGGTTTGCAGAGGGACATCGTTTGTATTCTTCAAAAACAGCCTGTCAGTTTATGAGAGATCCTCTGGTGTGATCAACCCAGACGATAAAATATACTCACCTCAAAACATATTAAATGATTATCAGCCCTTGCTTTAATAGGCAATATAAGTTATTTATTTCTGTACAGTAACTGTCTTACAGTGTTGAGGAGTCAGTGGTGATGTGGTGTCCTAATGAAGGAAGAAGAAGGTGTTGTCGTTGGAGCAGAACAGGTTTAATCCCTCAAATGTTTATCCTGAGATTTATCCTGGTTTGTTCTGATGGATTAGAAACTGAAGACAGGCTAAGCTGTGACCTTTTTGCTGATATGTATACAATGGCTAAAAAGACATTAATCTCCCTCGACTTTCACCCACGTTGTTGTGTGTCTTAAAGATCATCGCAAATGCAAGTCAAAGCCACACAAATGTTTGCACGTATATACAGCTGCACAAATTGTGATTTATCCAGCTTGTTTCAATCAATATTCTGAACATTTTCACATCCGTGCCTCAATTGATTCAGGGTAGCAAGCTTAAATGCACACACAGGAATTTAAAAAAAAAAGACATTTATGATATCAGGAAAGCAGATAATGGATGATGCTAACAAGTATGTGTCGAACAAGACAATTACCTGCTACATAAACAGATAAATTATATGTTAAGTTTTTGTATATTTCCATGAATATAGTTCAATCCATGTCATTTACAGACTCTATTAGAGGGCTCTAGAGGCACAAACAGCCCATTCACTTCCCTTTTTGCACCAAGGTTTTAACCATTCATAGCAACGATAATACACATTTTACGCTTTTAAACATATAAAAGCAAGCTTGATAGATACTGTCCCTGAGCTCAAAACCCCTTCGACTGACCCTGAAATACACAACATGGATGAATATGAACATTCATGTCAATAAACAATCACATACAAACAAAGACTGTATATACTGTAAGAAGTGGACGTAGTCACTGTGATGTCAACCATTAGTTTGTGGACTGCCGTTTTGAAGAACTTGAAGGTCTATCTGACTCTAAATGGGACCATATTTTACTAAATGAACATCATGCTGTATTGAAGAAGACTTGAAACTAGCGATTGACACCATAAACTCATGTTTACAATGTTTACTGAGTTAATAAATCAAGTGAGAAGTAGGCTCATTTTCTCATAGACTTCTATACAATCAGACTTCTTTTTGCAACCAGAGGAGTCGCCCCCTGCTGGCTGTTAGAAAGAACGCAGGTTTAAGACACTACAGCATTGGCTTCACTTCTCAGACCCGGAGGTAGCCCACATGCATACAGCTTAATGTGAATATGAGATGAGGTGAAGGGAGTTACATAAAAGAAGACAGAAAGATTTAGTGCCAAATGTTTACATGGACCACCTAATGTTAGAGACGGCAAGCAAACGTTTATGATTGGATGGAATACGTAATACTTGACTGTGAAATGAGTAATTTGTATTTGAGAGGCCTTAAAATGCATAAAAAAGACGGCACTTTATCGCAGCTGTGTTCATTCACGGTTTGGTCGAGTACTACAATGGGTTTTGCCTTTCATAAAGTAATGTGCAATTTGATTTTCAACAAACAAAATCTAGTTTACAATCATTCGGGATGAGGAGTTCAAGGGCTGCAAATTGCAAAACAGACGAGAAGCCATTTTGATTTCATAATACTTTAACTGCCCACTGAAATGGCCAATTTACATGATGAACAAGAGCAACACACATCTCAGTGTCTCTGTGTCTGTCTCTTTCTCTATACAGTAGCTACGTCTATCCATCTAACTGCCAAGCCAATTTTATGCAAAACCTTTTGAAATGTCAGGGGAAATAAAATGTGAATTTAGAGTATTTTCCATCACCTTGGTGGAAACGAATAAATTGGCTTCCTGAATGTCAACAAACACATCTGCATGAAAACTGGATGAACTGAATAAGAAGTGTGAAAGTGGCTGTTGTTACTGTTTAGTGTTCCTTTAACCTCAACACAAAAACAAAGAAATTCACGCTGCAATTTGCTAATACAAAACCAAAACCAGAGTGGCAGTGGAGAGATATTATTATTTAACAAGTCACTAATGGTTTGCATAAATTGCTTTTAAACAAAGAAACGACACGTCTTTGCAACACAGAGGGATAATTAAATGGATTTTTCCAGTCCTACTCCACTTTTTTTTTAATTCAACACATAATTTGCAAAATATGCTTTGATGAAATCACATCTATTGTCTGCCTCTCATTCTCTGAGCCTCCCTCCATCGCTGCCTGCTGCACCCTCGCTACACGTGTGTGACATTGAGTTGTGAACAATTCAATGGCAAAAAAAAAAAAAAATGACAGAAATAACAATAGCATTCACAGACTAGAAAAAAAGAGGAGGTCACAGACTGTCAGCAGGAACACATGCGGAAAGCAGACGAATGTGTTCACATTGTTTATTGAGAAGTGGCAGTTAAGGACGACGGTTTTCTATAGCAAGAATGAAAAGTGACATGTTCCAGCAGTAGAGGAAGGTAAGGGAGCAAAAGATAGAAGAAAAAGGAAATATCACTGGGCTACACTAACATCCACACCACGTTATATTTTGACTGAATGTGAACTAAATAGAAAACATGTAATAAAGAAGTGGTATGTACCTATGCTGAAACAGTTTAAGGGGCCAGTATACTCTGCCTTCAAGAACAACCGTAGACTGTATATAAGAAGTGGACGTAGTCACCGTGACGTCACCCATTGATTTGTGAACTACGGCTTTGAAGCCTTGAGTTCAGCATTTTGGCCGTCGCCATCTTGGTTTTTTTTGCAACCAGAAGTGACACGAGAGGGTGGAGCTGAGTACAGCCGAACGCTGTCATTAAATTAAAACATTTTTAGGCGACCAAAATGTTTTTGGTCGCCTAAAACATTTTGGTCGCCTAAAAATGTTTTAATTAACTTTCATGAAGTGAAAACACACTGTGAAAGAGTTAAAGTTGTAAGACGAAAACACGGACAACTCCCAGACTGGACAACGCCGTGGTAGCAACCTGTCAATCACAAGGTAGCCCCGCCTTAAAGCATCCCCTGCTTTATGGTCTATCTGACTCTAAATGGGACCATAATTTACTAAATGAACATCATGCTGTATTGAAGAAGACTTGAAACTAGCGATTGAGACCATAAACTCATGTTTATAATGTTTACTGAGGTAATAAATCAAGTGAGAAGTAGGCTCATTTTCTCATAGACTTCTATACAATCAGACTTCTTTTAGCAACCAGAGGAGTCGCCCCCTGCTGGCTGTTAGAAAGAATGCAAGTTTAAGGCACTTCAGCATTGATTTCACTTTTCAGACCCAAAGGTTGCCGCCTGGGAAGAACTATAAATACTTTCCAACCTAGCTCTAATAGAGAGCTAGGTTGGAAACCTACGGCAGATTGCAACCTCACCGTCAAATTAAGCTCTATAGCTCTCACATGACTTGTTAAAGCTAGTTTAGCTTCTTGTACTTATTTTAAATTAGCTTGAGAGCATCAGCAAAATATCTAAGAACAGTCAACCTCACTCTTTACATAATGCACAGAATTTGTTTAACAGTTTAGAGCCAGAAGAAACCACCAGCTGGCCAAACACTCCAACTTTTCTTCAGCTCTGTCTGTATTCCTGGTGGTGGAGGAGTCCCTCTTCCTCTCTCATTTCCCTTTGTGCTTCTTGAACAGGGCGTACAGGACCTTCAAGGTGGCAGCGTCGTCCTGGGAGACAATATCTGTCACACAATCCACACAGGAGACATTTAGTGTGTATTTGTATAATGCACTTTCAGCATCTACTAAGCCACTGAAGTCAGTGAGAACCACCAGAGGATGCTTTTACCAACGTTAACAACATAAGCTAATAACTGTTCTCACTATCCATCCTAACAGGTCATAGATCAGAAAAAAAGACATTAGATGGACATTTAATCAATACGTCCTCGGTGAGACGAGATCCCAACAAAACTGCACTCTGTTTTGAGATGCACTAACTGAATGAATGTGACATTAAGATCGACTCCACCACCGGCTAACCTAATTAATGCACGCAGCGCACTCTCGTTTTAGACCCCTCAGCGCTGGGATTCCTCATTCCATCACAGCAATTATGCCGGTAATTAAAAAGACACTAAAAATGAATTGAATTAACCACTTGCTCCTGGCTTAGATTAATTGTGCTGGTCCTTACATTAACAGTTATCGTGTTGTTGTGGGTTTGCTTTCACAGTTGCACAGGCCGGCAGGTAATACTGTGGAGATTGTGATTCAAGCTCAGAGAGAATATAGAGCATCTTGTCAATAATGGATCTGCAGGGAAGTGAAGTAGATCCATTCTCTATTGATTGTTTCACACACTTAGATAAGTCGGTAACTCACTGAGTCAGTCGCTCTATTTCACTTTTCTCTTTTCTGATTGATTTACTCCTCACGGCCAAAAGTGGACACGCAAACATTACACCCATCTGTGATTGTTGATCTCAACCTCATTCCAGACCCACCGGCCTTAATATGCCGCGATAACAGCCGTCTATAACTCGTCTTCTATTCAGGATTTCTTTGATCTGGCTGCAGGGATTTTAGCTCCCATTCAGCCACAAGAGCATTAGTGAGGTCGATGTTACAGTTCATCCTAAAGGTGATGGATGATGTTGAGATTCAGGGGCCTCGTTACAGAAAAATATCCTAACTGCTTGTCCTAGTTAAGAAATCCTAACTATAACTGTAAATCTGATGTATATGTATTATATATATGTATGTATGTATATATATATGTATATATATATATATATATATATATACATACATATATATATATATTTATTACACGGCTGTGTTGAATACTCGATTCTGATTGGTAAATCACGGCGTTCTACGGTCTATTATTTCTTTATAACAGACAGTTGCTATGTATAACAGACCGTTGCTATGTATAACAGACCGTTGCTATGTATAGCAGACCGTTGCTATATATAGCAGACCGTTGCTATGTATAGCAGACCGTTGCTATATATAGCAGACCGTTGCTAAAGGCGCAGTTCTGATATCAGACTCTGGAGGACTGTTTTTGTGTCAAATTTTTGATTTCTTAAGTAAGTAGCCGTGTAATAAGCAGGATAATG
Source organism: Adelosebastes latens (assembly GCA_916700685.1). Taxonomy (NCBI): domain Eukaryota; kingdom Metazoa; phylum Chordata; class Actinopteri; order Perciformes; family Sebastidae; genus Adelosebastes; species Adelosebastes latens. The sequence goes on along the minus strand of CAKAKR010064488.1, from coordinate 18,611 downwards.
TACAGCGAGCCGGTCATTGTTGCTTCGCGTCGGTGCGGCATTGCACTGTCGGGGATTCTTTCACAACAATGACCAGCTAGCTGTACATTATCCCTTACATAATAAATATGTAATATGTATATGTATAAGGAGAACTGGAGACAGCGTCGGAGGCGAGCTCCCGTTCATTCCTATGAAAGTTGCTCAGTGGCGCATGAGGCAAAAAACGCTTAAAAGTATAAAATAACCCGGATCTTGAACCTAAGCTGTGCTTATTAAACCAATAATAAAGCAGAATTTCCATAACATTTCCATAATGTAATGCTTTCACTGTTGTATGATTATTTGGTTGAATGCTCACACTCATAAATTTATGCCACAAATCATGAGTGAGTGTGATTTTACGGTGGGAAATCTGATAGCTGGCAGTTGCAAGTTGAAACTGACAAACAGAAGATTTAATGAGGACTTTTTACAGATACAATCATAATATTTCTGGGATGTGTCTGATAACTTGGTGGTATACAGTAGCAGTGCTCATGAATACAGATAACATATCTCCCTCCAGACACACAGTAGATGTAGCCATAGCGTGGAGGTTAAATCCCTGTGTCTATCACCGGGCACCAGAGTGACATCGTCCCCTTGAGACCGTCTCCCTCGCCGCTCTCCTCTCTAAATGAATGATGATGACCTCAGACTGAGCCAATCATCCGCAGTGATACTCATCGAGACACGAGTCGCACTCATTCATATTCCGCAAGCAATTCCATCTTTCCCTCCAAAACACTGTCAAACACACACACACGCCACAGAGCAGCGGAGATTAACTCAAACTACCGGGGCGATCCCCCCCCGCCCCGCCCTCGCCTGATATACAAACCGATTTTGGCGTTTCCCCGTCACACAGATAAATGCTCTTGATAGCTGATATCATCTAAATTAGTTTGACATTGCGGTCTTGGAGCTCTGCTGTTTTTCTGTTGCAATCATTTCACTCACAGGCACATCTGTTTCTGTTTTTTTGTTTTCATCCTCTGTGCCCCTGGTATTTTAATTTGAGTAAAATCTGTTGCCAACAAGTGTGTATATCATGTGAGCAGTGTGTGTTATTTCCTCACCTTGTGGATCAATACTGGACACTTGAAGGCCAGTGTCATTAAGGAGGTCCAAGGCCAAGGTCACGTTGTGAAGCTAGAGGTCAAAGAGATAAAAAAATGTCAAACACAAAATCCAGACACCACATTTTCATTAAAATAAGTAATAAAAACATAGAAAATTCTGTTGTGCTATTTACCCACCAATATATTTGAGCATACTTTTGGTAAAACTTTTCATAACATTTCCATATGTGTGCTAAGAGATTATAGTTGCTATAGTTACAGTATTTGTAGGTACTATTTTAAGTATAACCAACTACCTATTGAGTGGTGGAAAAAGTATTCAGATCTTTTACTGATGTAAAAGTATCAACATCACAGTGTAGAAATACTCTGTTACAGGTAAAAGTCCTGCATTAAAATATTTACTCCAGTAGAAGTACAAAAGTATTAGCTTAAACCACTGGTACCATAGGCGGTCGCAAGGTCCTTCTTGATCTTCCTTGAAAAGTATATATATATATATATATATACATATATATGTATATATATATATATATAATATAATCTGTCCAGGGACTACAGATGAAAAATAGCCTCTTGGATGACTCTGGTGCATTTACAACAATGTTTATTAATGTGCCCTTTTAAATAAACTAATAATAATAATAACACTTTTTATTTTTAACAATCATACATACTTAGTATGATTGTTAAAAATAAAATAAAAATACATAATACAGGGAGAGATTTGTATTAAAAGTTCCTGATATTAACAGGAAAAGTCATCTCTGATGTAATATTTACAGGACATAATCTGCTCAAAATTCATCCAATCTTCCTGCAGTTATTGCGTTCACTCTTTGGGTTAATTGTACAGTTTATCAGTTGTTGTGTACTGTTA
>CAKAKR010064488.1:0-15824 GCA_916700685.1 Adelosebastes latens | reverse complement strand
AAAAGTTTCTAATAATAACAACAGGAAACTCATCTCTGATGTAATATTCACAGGAAATAATCTGCTCAAAATTCATCCAAACTTCCTGCAGTTATTGCGTTCATTATTTGGGTTAATTGTACAGTTTATCAGTTGTTCTGTACTGTTATTGAATATAATATGAAATATCCTTAAAATATGTCACTTAGTCAGGGGTCGTCAGTTTACTCAATGATAGAAAAAGGGTCTCTTAAGGAAAAAGGTTGGGAACCGCTGGCAATAAAGGTACTTATTACTCAGAATTGTTCATTTCAGAATAATGTATATTATATTACAGAATTAGAATCAATAAATTTAATTTTGCACATTTGTTCATGATTTTATGACAGTCAAATTGAGTATATTGGCTATAAAATGGTTTAAAAAAAAGGTAATAAGTGAATTGGGGCATTAAAAGTCATAGTACAGATGTTAAGCACATTATGAAACTGAGACATAATCGACCATAAAGTTTTATGGATCAGGCTGATAATATATAATGTCTTTATAACCAGAAGCTTGTTTAGTTTTAAAGCTATAAAAGAAGTCTAATACGGAGCGTCACTGTGTCTCTTATACAGTTATTCATAAACTCTTCATATCTGTGATAAAAGAGTCATAACTTTTTCATAGACTCATCCTATTGCTTCAAGTAAAGTGAGATCAGAGATATCATTAGAAGTGACACAGAAGTAATTATGCATCTACTTTTATTATGGGGAACTGTAAAATATTAATTTGATCATATCTTATATTGTAATAGGCATCAGGTTTCTGTACTGTAGCTCATTATCCTCGGTGGGAAATTAGATTAGCTGAAATTAGAAATAAAAAAAAAAATGTATTATGATTGTACTTTTGAATTAGAATAATGCAGTCTGTGTATATCTACACTTTCAAAAAATATCACTCAAAAACGCTAATTGAAATTGATAATTTGTCTTTTAACCAGTTGATTTTTTAATGAAAAATATGTTACAATTAAAGTTCGGTATTGTGTGTGTGTCTCTCTATGATCACTCTGAGGATGAACTCCTCTTACTAATGTGTCAGGAATCCATACTGGATCTATACCGTACCATCTCAGAGTGACTGACAGGGGTCAGGTTGAAGTCACAGAGCGGGACGAAGAAGCCTTCCAGCTGTCCGATCAGCAGCAGCAGAATCACGCCGTCAGCAAACTGGACAGAAAAAATACACCGCAGACGTTGAATCCAAGGAAGGTGATATAATCTCAGGATAATAACATCAATGGAAAGCTTGTAACTGCTCAAAAACAGTCTTCAGCATTTTACCTGTTTGTCCATATCAGCCACCTGCAGACCCACGGTCGACATATTCTGGTTGACAAAATGTAAGATGGCCTGAAAATGGAAAAAAAAGTAAGAGTTGGTCTTATTAGCTGACATATTAGGGTATCATTCTTCATCAAAGCCTGACAAACGCTTGAGTTTGTTACAATGGATTATACGCCCTCATATGTTTTCTCAAAGGCATTGGGCCTCATGCTAGAAACACTTGTACGAACAGATTTGTTCTTAAGTGGTTTGTACGATTTAGGAGAACTCGTCTCATTCACCAATTTTCTTGTATTTTGAATTTTCTCTTAGGTACCAACACAATTTACGAGTGGTCCAGAGTGTCGTAGGAGTCAGTCAAGTTTTTCACTGATGGATTGCATATTTCATTACTTTGAAGCAATTTTGAGTTTAAAAATCCTATATAAATTACACTTCATAATTATGTTGACATTATCCTGTTCCACTCTGTAATTCAAATTATATAATTAATAATTCTAAATGTATTCATATAGCCTAATGTTATCATCATTAACTTAAATTGGCCATTGATGCTATTGTATATAAGTACAATATCAACTTTTCAAACTGCAAAACAACTTAAATTATGCCCTAATTGTAGGTTAATTTGTCTCTGTATACGCGAACGGCGTTACCACAGTTTTACACTCGGTGGCTCACGTTGCCGTGGTCTTGGAAAGGGAGGAGTGAGTGGAGGGGTACTGAGTTGGCTGCAATCTGCAACCACACCACTAGATGTCACTAAATCCTACACACTGTACCTTTAATCGATTGTTGATTGACTGAAAAATATTGGCAACTATTTTGATAATCAATTAATCGTTGAAGTCACTAATAAGCTGAATATCTTTAGGTTTTGACTGTTGGTAAAAAAAAAAGCAATATTATTGGTTTGAATACTTTGATCCATTCGCAAATACTACAAAATAGAGAAGCATTCCTTTCCTATTTGATTATTTCAGGCATCATTCATCATGTTTACAGTATATGTAGGTTTACAAGTTAAGGTCAAAAACAAATTTGACTTATTTATTTCCTGTCTTAACACCACAACATTTTGCTCTTTCACTGTCAGTGGAGATGAAGGAGTTAACTCAGCACTTCTCTCCCTCTCCTTGTTATACCTTCTTCACCGTGTTGACCTTGTGAGCCTCAAGCTTCAGCAGTTGCTCGATGGGATCTTCCCCTGGGTGACCGGGCAGCCAGAAAAGTGTGTTAAAGTCATCGCCTGCTGTAATGCTGCTTCAATGACATTCAAAATGTCAAATCGGCTCAACCTCCGACAGCTCTTTACTCACTTTCGGTCTTGCTGAGGGAGTCTGAGCCGGCATCCCTGTTGGAAAAAGAAAAAAAATATATATATATATATGAGGTGTTTTTTTCTCACATCCACAGAATGACACAGGACAGAAACCTGCTCACCTCTCCTCCGTCAGGACCTCCATCTGTACATCTGACTTTATTCCACTTCTGCTCACCTGCAGGGAAATTCATAAAAAATTGAGCACACACTTTGGACCTTTGGACACAATTTGGAGCCCAAAAAAAAAATGGAAAAGCTGAACTCACTTCCATAACTACAACTTCAACCTTCACATTCGGTGGCAAATCCAGATCAGGCTGGAAAGATCTCACCATGGCAACCAGCAGATGAATAGTGGCCAGAAGGTCTTTGTTGTGGATGACTGACAGGCGAACACACAGAACAAAACACGCACACAAAAAAACAACTTGCTCTGATAAGACAGAACTCACCACCTCCCAGTACGGCAGCAGAGAAAGGCCAAAAGGTTCTGAATCTTATAAATAAATGAGCGACCAACTGGAATTTAATTACTACTGAAAACATTAAGTTATAATACTTATTTGTTGTTGAAGCCGAGTCAGCTGCACGACTCACGTTTGACGTTCCACTTGATCTGACTGCCGTCCTGCAGTCTCTTGTCCAGCTCCTCCAGGATCAGTCCCAGCTTGCGGATCTGAGCCGGGCTTGTCAGCGCCATCTCCTCCACCGGCACGTCCACACCGGCCAGCCTGGCTGTGGAAATCAGGGAATCATCATTATTATAGTTTTACTGGCAAGGACTGTGTTTTGGATAGGGATGCACCGATACCAATTTCTTCAGACCGAGTACAAGTACTTACATTTGGGTACTCGCCGATACCGAGTACCGATACGAGTACTTCTCGTGCCAAAAGACCCTCGTTAACAGCCAGGAGGGTGTGAGCGACACACGGCAGGCTGGGGAGTCACGCATACGAGGCGGTGCGTCGCGACCAGCTCTAGGTCGGCTTGGAAAGGCTCGTGGCGAAGGTGCTTCCCGGGGCCGTGGCCAAAGTGCTCGCTGCGCCCTCTCTCCCCACCGGGGAGGGATGGGGCCTTCTGCTCCCGGTGCGACTGTCGACCGGGGTGGACTGCCCTCAGTACGCCCCAACCGCGTCGTGCCCCCAGGGGTCGGGCGCACAGCCGGCCCGTCTCGCCCGTACAGTTGGGGAGGTGGAGCGTGAGCGCGTGTGATAGGACCCGAAAGATGGTGACGAGAGGTTAACGCCACACTGCTGTAAAGTGGTATCGGTAAAGTTGTATCGGAGCCGTTTTGCGAGTACGAGTACATGAGCACAGTATCGGACCCGATAGCCAATACTGGTATCGGTATCGGTGCATCCCTAGTTTTGGATATTATGAATGACAAGCTTTTAGGTGAACTACAAGGGGAAACTTCGAATTTAGATAATAATTGAGTGGAAGTAGGTAAATGATAAATGATAGCACAACCACACAAATACTCACACAGCAGGTGATGAAGCACCAGTCCATCGTACAGATCCTCCTCCAGAGTCTGAACCACTATGTGCTCCACTTTCAAAGTGCTATTGATCCAATAAACCAGTGCCTACCCAAACACAATACATCACACAGTCAGATGCACCAAACGCTTTCTTCTCCTTGCATACATTTCTCTGTTTCCAGTGTGCCGAATGAAGAAAAACAGCATGAAATCTTGTTTTCTTTTTTATTTTCTTCATCGATTTTCAAAGATATGATACTGAAGTAGATGGAAATGATGACAAATACAAAATATTCCCCCCCAAATAACTCCTTGTTTGTCCTCTCAGCTCTACATATGAGACATGTCAGGCTTTATTGAGTTATTTATGCATTCACTGCCGCTTGCATTGCTGCCATCTTTTCCAATCAAAACCTTGTTTTTAAGTCAGACCCAGCAGACTCTGCAGACGACTCCTCGCCGTGACTCTCTGATCCGTCTCCCATCACCTCTGATAATTACTGTTCATTAAAATTTCACCGATCCTTCCACTCCTCTGCCTGCGTCAGATATTATTCATGCTCTTCACTGCACACATATACATGCAGGCTCTGTAATGTATTTCCTGTGTAGCATTCATCTCCGGCCCACTCAGGACGCCACTCCCCGTGTCATCCAGGATGAGCTTTGATGTTACAGTAAATGTTTAATAGAAGACAGAGAATCAGACAAAGCTCTATGTGTGGATAGATAGCAGGAATTAATCTCTTACCTCCTTTAGCTTTTCAAGTTTGGGGTCTTTTAAAGACGTTGGCTGGATGATCTTCTGCTTCTCTCCTGTGTGAACATATAAACAAACTGTGTTGCTCAGATAGCAATTTTTCTTATTTTACAGTCTTTTAAATGCTGTAATTCTGTGATTGACAGCTCTCTTATCATTTCTAGCACTCTGAATATTATTTAAAGACCTGTGTTTGCTCCTTAACTACAATACACACACATTTACATTTTTGTTGACAATTTTTTTATGTACCAACATGCATTTTTTTTGCAGTTCCAGGCAGCCAGTGGTTTCATTTCTGAAATTAGTCCTGTCCTGAAACTTGCATTAGCTGTGTAATAAATCACTCCAAACATTTAGTCTGCATTACTTTTTTTTTTATCAATCTTACATTATTGTGGCGTGATAATGCATCACAACATGCTGTTTTTATATTTAAGGTGCTAAATGCGAGATAGGGATCATTTCTGTTGCCTCAGCACGGCTCTCAACACGGCGACGTCTGAGTCGGCGGCTCGCAGCTAACAGTGCTAATAACGGCAACAATGGTATCAGAGCTAACCGTGTTAAAGGATCAGTGTGTAGCATTTAGGGGGGATCTATTAGAAAAAATGGAATATAATATTAATAAGTATGTTTTCTTTAGTGTTTAATCACCTGAAAATAAGAATTGTTGTGTTTTCGTTACCTTAGAATGAGCCGTTTATATCGTTGTACCGTTGTACCGCCATGTTTCAACAGTAGCCCAGAACGGACAAACCAAACTCTGTTAACTTTTCCTGCTTGGGCCGAAATCGATAACGTTACTCACTCTCGTCGCCGCCGCTCTCTCTCTCTTGCTTCAGGACTCACTTCTCACGTACAAACACACTCTACGCTACGCACTAGCTCTGCTCCACCTGACCTACGCTACTCTTACAACAGCTGGCTCTCGAGAGGGTAATCCTACACGCTCGGCACACACGGGAGAAGTTATAATCTGCAACCTCACTGCTAGATACCGCCAGATCCGACACACTGTTCCTTTAACCTGTGGGGAACCGAAAGGTGGGTGCTGCGCTTCGGCAATGGCACCGTCAGTCTAGAAAGCGTTATCAGCTGTAACCGCTGTACGAGTGCACGAGTTAGCCAGTAGGGTGTGCTCATATGCACAAACATGCACTAAAACCAAGCGTGGTCGGCCCGGCTATGACAATAAGGCACGGAGAAGCTCAGATTGCAACTCACAAAGAACGACTTCATTCTCTGCTCAGGTAGACATTACTCCTCTATAGCTTTACATAGCAAATAGTGGTTTGCTGCTATATTAACACTCTGGATATCGTAAAGAGCACCTTTAGCTATAGCAGTACAGAGGATTTTAGCGTCTTTCAGCTCATTGTTTTTCTTTAATGGCCAAAAACTTTACTATTTTTATCCTTTCTCAACAGACAGACGACGTTAGCGACTAGCTGGTTAACATAGTAAAACATTTAGGGCAGATATTTCCCCTCAGGAGATGGTGGAGACCAAACCATGGCTCAAAAGAGGGTGAATATTGGACTTATTATATTCACCATGTGGCCAGAAACACGACTCTAAATGAACGATGCTCCGTGTGCTGGATGTGTAAATAGGCAACTGTTTGCTTAAACGTTCATAATAACACTGAAACATCTGCACTACATTAACTCATGATGATGATAATGTTTGAGAAAACTTTGGCAAAAAATTAATGATGCAGACCTGATGTTCATTATGAGTGATTATACAAAACTAAAGTCTGCTGATAGATTTTCATATCAAATAGGAAATTAATGGAAGCAGATGGTTGCACAGAATTGGGGAAAGAAGGTGTTAATATCGGATATGTGGTAAATGACCTAAAACATACTAAACTACTGCTATGGCGCTTTTAAAGGATAGCTGATTTGAGACTTCAGCAGTCTAAATTAACCAAAATCAAGGTGGGCAATCCCAAAAATTACAGTCACACATACCTTGAAAATACTCGATGTCCACAGCGTCTTCCTCTTTGTGATACTCAAAGATGGAAGCCTCCATCGCTTCTCCTCAAGGTGAGATATTGGCAGCAAAACCTGCAGAGGAGAAGAGCTTTAATATAAAAACCACAGAAGAACGAAGAAACACTTTCTCCATCAACATGTTTGGCAGAAAGTCTCTCTCTCTCTCTCTCAACAGTGTCCTGGACCATATTTGCTCAACTTCCAGCTGCTGCAGGAGAGTTACTTTCTGACCAGAAGAAGAAGAAGATGCTGATTGCACTGCCAGGCAGCTTACTGTTGCATGAAAATCTTGTTGTACATCCAAATCTCTGCTTCTCGGGTCCAAAGAAAAGAAAAACAATCTTGTGCTCAGTGGATTTCTAGAGTTGGGTTTTGAAAGTGTTTTCTTATGACTGAGGGTGTTGAAGGTTCTATATACGTGATTCAGAGCATTAATATAGCAGCAAACTTACTATTGTAATGTAAAGATATAGAGGAGTAATGTCTACCTGAGCAGAGTATGAAGTCGCTCTCCCTCTGTGTGTTGTAATCAGAACTTCTCTGTGCTTTGTTTACATAGGCAAGCCGGGTTGTAATTTTCACTGTACAAACATAGTAGTTTTAAGGCCTTTAGATTAAGACACAGACATTAAGCACGTTGTTTACAGCGACCAAAAAGTGACGCCGAGGGGTCTGACAAAGCGTCAGTATGTGACGAGTTGGGATGAGATCGTGTTGCAGGTTAACACGGTTAGCTCCGTTAGTGCTGTTAGCACCGTTAGCTGCCGACATGTGGAGGAAGTAGATATCTGAATTTCGTAACGAGCACCTTTAAAAAGTTTATAAAAACACAACTGAACTGGTCAAAAACTTGTCAAACTGAAAAAGGAAGATGTTTAGTTTCCTCACTTCCTCTCCTCTTTTTTTCAGCGCCACGCTCAACAGATCAAGTACTGTAGATCCCCCCACAGATTTGCAGGGCTGCACCTCTTCCTCTGAACATTTTTGGTCTGAGACAAAGCACAGCAAACACATAAAGTAACAAAACAGACGTGACCTGGAGCGTGTCAAACTGTTGTTTCCTGGATCTGGAGGAGAGAGAAGCTACCAGTGAGAAACTTTACTTTTTCCTGTGTGTTTTATGTGTGTGAGGCTTCCTTTTCCTGTGGTTGACAGTAGCTTTCAAACAGGGTCATAAACGAGAAGTCTTTTTGAATAAGCTTACCTTCGGCACTCTTGAGAGCGACTCGACAGAATCGGGTGACTTCAGCTGGATTGAGTTCCTAACTGATGTTTTCCACAGACTGTCAAAACAACGATATAAGAAGTGGAGGGCTGTACTCTATCTGGTCTGAATTTTCAAACCGCCGCTTTGAAAGAAAATAACATGTCACAGGGTCGAAAGGGAAGATAAGCACAAATGAGAAGGATGTGGCAGAGAAGAAGGTAGCACTTCCTCTTTTTGATACAGGCTTTTTGCACAACGTTCTCCCGATAAGGGGCGTCTATATTCTGTGTCACGAACTAGCGTTTGAGACTTTAATAACGAGTGTGTGTCGAGAGAGAAGAAAGAAAACAGGGAAGACTCTCGGGTGCAAATGTTTTGTTTGGAACGCCACACTTCAGGAGGGCCGAGAGAAAACGTGACACTCGGAGGCCTGAACCACTCAGGCTCGACTCACACGTCTCCATCTGTGACCGGATCAATTTGCTGTCGTCTGGTCTCCAGCTTTCTCCTTTCTCCAACAAACAACAAGAAAGAAACAGATAGAGACAACACAACAAAAAAGCTCTGCATGAGCACCAACCTTGTTGAAGAAAAGAAAAAGGACCACCCATCAGCCAGACGAAGGGGCAATTTGGGGGGGGATGTGGAAGGTTACCATAGCAACAAAGGAATGAGACAAGAAAATAAAGGTCTAAAATAAACCCATAATTCCTTTAGCGAAAACCCAAATTGCAGGAATTGGCTGTTCCAAAGCCAATCTCGTTCAAAAGCCGAAGCAAATCACGCAAGTGAGAGACAAAATGAAATTCTCATTCTGTTTGATTTCAGGCATTTATTTCTTGATAGGCAAGATAAAAATAAAAAAAAAACACACACACAGGGGTGAGACATCCAGCGCTTAGATTGACTCATCCACTCTCTCAATAATTCAGCACCCGGCTTTAAAATGCACGAGTAGCAGTGCACTGTACGTCTCAGCGGGTCTCCAGGTGGCACGGCGAGACCGCGGTCTGCTTCAAGGAGAGCAGCGTGAGGTCCACGCCTCCTCGGAGACTCGTCTCAAAGGCCGGTCAAAACGAAGATACTCTGACTGGGGCTCCCCCCCCCGGGGACGGAGAAAGAGCCCGCTGCACTTAAGGCAACAACTGCATCAGCTTTTAAATATGGCTTGAGATGTGGTGTGCATAGTTCAGAGTAAACGAGGACCGTTCACAGTTCCTTCAGCCGTCAAGTAAAAGCGATTATAGTATATATATATACGGTAGCTGTAGTAAGAATATACAACGCATTTTCATATATATATATAATACATAGCATTTTCAAGTTTCTTAAAAGAATAGTTTGGGGAAATAACGCTTATTCGCTTTCTTGTCAAGAGTTACGTGAGACGATCAACAAAACCGTCCATTAAATATGAAACTACAGCCACGATGGGCGCGGCCTCCAGTACATCAGTGTCAACGGACAGTAGTAGGCCAATAATAATAGTAGTAGCTATTCTTTGCAAAACGCTTTGTTTGGATCTCTTAAGGCAGCAAAGATCCACAGGTATAGGGAATGGGAATGTGACGTCACCGACAGCAAGTCGGACGTTTTTCGAGGGTAAAGGGTCAGAGTGCCATCCGCTGGCTGTTTACTGCAAGTGTCAAAAGATAACACAAAACACTGCACAGTGGATAAGATTCAATAGACTAAATGTAGTATATATTTATAGCATATATTCAGACACAAAGGAAGGCTAACGTTACGGGTTTCAAGATACCGGTAGATTAAATATGCAGTATTAGCCGACGTTTTGTTAGTATTCAGTTATTAGCTATCTTATCTTTGTCGGGATGATTGTGTAGTTTAGCATTTGGCTTGTAGATCTGAAGGTCATATACCCTCTCGTATAATCAAAATAAGGTTTATTTTCTAAATAATTTTTGTTGGTTTTGTGAAGGTTAATTTAAGGCAGATGTGCGCTGTAGGCTACTGTATCTTTATTTTTTAAAAGTATATGGGTTCAATGACATTTTCTGGCATAAAATAAAGGAACCAACCTTTCTATCTGGTGCACAGTTTGTTGTTCAACCTGAAACTTAAAAAATAAATAAATCTGTCGTTACTTGTTTGTACACTTTTCTTTTTAAACGGATTAAACAAACGTGATTCAACAGTCTGTGGATATAGCGTGTTGCGTGAGCTTTAGAGGGTGAGAGTGGTATCAATCTTCTCATCAAACTCTTGGCAAGAAAGCGTATTTCCCAAAAACTAGTCTTTTAATATTGACACAAATTCATTTTAGATATAATATAACAGCATTTTCAACCTTCTTAAATATTCTGGAGAGTAATAATCACACAACAAATGTCCAGTTTTAACATTCTGTCCTCCGCTCATGTTTCCTGTGATGGCTTTGTATTTAAATGCAGGCTAAAGGTCGCAGGGTCTCCTGGGTTTAACATTCGAGGAAGGAATAAATAAATACTGACATTTGGAGGAAGATTAAATACTAACATTCGGAGCCCCGTGGGTCTTTTTTAAAGTCTCACAGACTGACGACTTTTCATTCCCCAGTTGGTCTCCTCCTCCAGTGTCCAGACTGTAATGCATAATATCAGTGCAGGCACAGACAAGGCAGCGTTCAAAACTAATATCAGGGAGTGAAACTGGAAAAAGTTCAGTCAGAGTTTTTGTAGTTGGTGAACAGGTTGTAGAGGACTCTGAGGGTGGACTTCAGGTTCAGGTTGACAACATCTGGAAAAACAAAACGGAGAAGATCATTAGAGTTTCAGGGAGAAGAATTAGACCTTTGACACGCACAAAAACTAATCTTAAAAGAGAAAAATTGCATCCTTGGAACAGCGAAGCACAAAATAAATGAGCTGTGCTACCGTGAAATCGTGTTTACAATGCCTCTTCTGTGATTGCTGTTGAACTACTTTCCTTCAAAGGTTATTTGTAATTTTGAAAAGGAAATGGAGCTTAAAATAGCTCATCATTGATCATATGATGCATTACTTCGTACCAGGAGAGATTCAAAGGCTACTCTCTGTTCTCTTCATCAGTAACACGGTGTACTACATAATTTGCTTATTGTAATTTCTCATCACAACTAGGTCTTTGTTAAGTGATTCAAGCCAGACACCATTTTGTTACAGCGGTGCCGTATTGCATCACCATTTAAAACTAGGACGCCTTAAGCTCCTTATTGTCTGCATTTCCCCGTTAGCTTCGGGGTGACACTGTTGATATCATTAACAGCTAAACTTTCGTTTATAATGAACCTGCAGATATGCACAAACCTCAGCAAACTGTATGCTAATCAGAACACATAAACTGAGTGCAGTTGGAAGATAATATCAGAATGAAGATAATAGCTGTAATGTCCAATTACTGCAAAAATTGCGAGTGTTTTTTTTTTGTGGGGGGAAGAAATATTTCCCTTTTTGGCTTAGTAGAGGAAATGTTTGAAGAAGGGAGAAGCATTTGCATTAATACAGAGCGGAGAGATTAAAAAAATATTTACACATTTTGAAAGTTAGCTCATACCGGTTTAAAATTTAAATATTTATTAGTCTAATACTTAGCTGCCATCTTGCAGGACTAGTGTGCATAGTGTAATTATTAGACTACTGACAAAAACTAAGCGATTCTCTCACATTACACCAATTCTGGCTTCACTACATTGGCTCCCCGTCTCTTTTAGAATTGTTTTTAAAGTGCTTTTAGGGTGCTTTCACATTAGGGACGCGGGCCCGGATCCGAGTACACCTGTCCCCAAAGTCTAGTTCGATTGATAAGTGTGAACGCTCCGTACCGTACTCAGGCACGGTTCGCATCAGGTGTGAAAGCCAACCGTACCAAAACACGGAAGTGGACCGCTATTTAACGCGAGTAACGTTAGCAGTCAGCGAGTAGTTTAGAAAGGTCATGTTTTTTTCAACGCCGCAGGTCTCCAAAATCTGTATACATATAAAACTGTTTCATATCTATGTTGTATCTGCGCGCATCATGCGCTGATCTCATCCTCTGAACTGCACGGCCGTGGATGATACAGCAGGAAGGCAGGCGAGAGGTTCCTTAAAATATAAACAATAGGCGATGGGGTTGAGTGATGTTTGTTATTCTATTTAGCTGATTTAATGGTCTGTCTGCGAAGAACGAAAGACGCTCAGCTGCTCAACGGAAAGAGAGAGAGAGACAGCGAGCCTTTGCAGTACTGGCCCCCCGACTCTGCAGCAGTCTTCCACTGAGCATCAGATCAGCTGACTCTGTCACCACTTTTAAATACAATAAATAAAGGTCCCGTATTGTAAAAAGTGAGATTTTCATGTATTTTACATTATAAAGCAGATTTAAGTGATGTATAAATACTGTGAAAGTATCAAAACACTCAATATACGGAGAAATACACACAGCCCGTGTTCAGAAACAAGCCGTCAGGATTTCTGTCCATTTGTGATGTCACAAATCTACAATATTCATAACATTTCACAGTTTTAAATGTAAACATACTAAATGTGTCCCAGTTTATTTCCTGTTGCAGTGTATGTGAATGACATCAGCTGACAGGAAGTATAAGGACCCAAGCTGTTTCCTAGCAACGCAATTCCGTTGAAATGTGCTAAAACGGAGCGTTTCAGACAGAGGGTGAATACAGGTAAATTCAGACAGACAGTATGAGGAAAATAATGTGTTGTTTGAACATTAAAGCATGTAAACATGTTCTAATAGAAACACAAAATACAAGTATGAACCTGAAGATGAGCACGATATGTCCCCTTTAAAACTCACTTTTATAGAACGGCTTTCCAATCAGCTGAATTTGAGTCATTTGTATGCTTGTGTGCTGATGCGTATGTATGTGCATATGTAATTGTATGTATATGTATATGCTTGTTTTATTTATTTACCTCTCTATTGTTTTTTATTTCATTATTTACGTTTCATTGTATTCTGCTGTCTATGATGTGAATTTCCTTGGAAAGCACTATGTGCTTTGTGCTTGAAAAGTGCTCTACAAATAAAATTATTATTATTATTATAAAAAAAAATAGAGATATACAGGCATAAAAAACAGAACAGAACATATAAAGAGCAATTCAGGCCAGAGAAAATAATAAAATAAACAAAGAGCAAAAGTATGTACAGTGCATTATGTAGTAGAATATATATGTATGTGATTAAAAAACTGGAATGTTAGACATGAAATATGGTGAAATATGGGACAAGAATGTGGAGCGAAATGTGAATATTTAAAGGAGCTTTTAGAATTATATAAGTACATACAAGTACATACTGTACAGTTAAATAAGTAGATAGGGGAGAAAAGGGACGGGGCCTTTTTAACAGGTTAGAAAGCAACTATGCCATTCACCATGCTCATACTCATCCACACTCTCTTCACTTTAAACTAGTCCATGCATTTATCATCAGCCGACTTGACTATTGTAAAAGCGTCTTTACTGGTCTTCCTAAAGAATCGATCAGACAGCTGCAGCTGATTCAGAACGCTGCTGCTAGAGAGATTTCAAAATACTCCTGCTGGTTTACAAAAGCCCTACATGTTTTAGGGCCAAAACACATTTCTGATCTTCTGCTATGTTCTGAACCATCCAGACCTCTCAGGTCATCTGGATCAGGTCTGCTTAGTGTCCCCAGAGTCACAACTAAACATGCAGAAGCAGCGTTCAGTTTTTCTGCACCAAATATTTGAAACAAGCTCCCAGAAACCTGCAGGACCTCCGACTCTGAGCTCTTTTAAATCAAAGCTTCAAACTTTCCTGTTTGCTGCTGCTGCCTTTTATTAAACCAGATAATGATCTTATACTGCACTATAACTTTTACTCTTGTGTGTTATATTCTATTCTAGCTTTTATTTTTAGCTTGTTTTTATTTTCTAATCTTTAATATTTTTATGACTGTTTTAATTATGTCTTAATGTTCTTTTGCACTTTGTCGCAATGTTCTTGAATGTTTGTGTAAAGCACTTTGAATCGCCCTGTTGGTGAAATGTGCTCTACAAATAAAGCTGCCTTGTCTTGCCTAAACCTCAATGTGGAGACCTTCTGACTATTCCTCACATTTAATTCACAGTTTTGAAATATACTGTACGTGTGTAAATACATTTTGGCTCTTTTGTTATTTTTCTTGTACCAAACTGTTTTTAGTTATATCACATACAAAAATATATTGTTGGTGAGCTTATTTTCTGACCTATCAGTCGATGCTAGTGTTTGTTGGTAGAACATGAATCCAAAGTGAGCCTGCTATCCAAAACACAAGACAAAGGCTTTTCCTAATTGAATAAGACCCAATGTGAAGTCACTGAGTGAATGTTTACTCAAGTACAAGCCAGTCAAATTCCATATCTCAGTAATTTATGAATTTATTTGATTTTCTATTTCTCCAAGAAATGTGTAAAACAAGTGACATTGTAGATATAAGGGGTTTAAATTTAGATTGCAATTTTTTTTAATTTAAATTATATTTTTATTAGCCCAGAACAAGGTGTCAAAAACCATCCCGAGAGGCAGACTTTTCAGAAAATGCACTCCTTGTACGTTTAAAAAATATTGTGCCTTTCATGTTTGTGTTTGGCTCTAGAAAACTTGATAAATTGCTAGCAGACAGTTGTATCTGTTCAGGGATCAAATTATGTTCATTATTGTTCAAGTAGTCTCTGAGTAAAAAGTTACGAAAGTGTCCCTACCGACACCGTTCTCCTCTCTATTCTTAAATATATTGTGCTGAGACGATTGTACAGACTGTTAACACTTTAATTTAAGTCACAAAACAATCAAATAAATTGTTCTTTCAATATCATATTCTGTGGATTAAAACAAGTAACTGTACCTGATATTAATTTGAATGCTTCAGTGGATTAAGATGCTGATTTTAAGTTTAAGTCTGCACTCAGTCAACTGTATCAGATCACAGTCTGAAAGCTATTTCTAACTCTACAGGGGGTATGCAGAGTGTGATGGGTTAATAAAAAGCAAGTCTCTGTGACAAACAGAGAATAATACTTGTGAAAATCAATCATCATAAAAGCAACAACTACGTGAAGCCAGTAAGTCTTCACCATCCATCCAATAATAGAGTTTAAGGGTAAAGCAAAGTCTCCATCTACTGGACAACTTTTAATATGACTGCTTCTGCAGCACATCAACTACTAAACACCCTTTTTAAATGGTCTCCTGTCAGCCTCCAGAAAATCTCCTCCAGGAAATTGTCTTTTATCTGATGTTGTAATAAATAATGTAATAAGTCTATAAAATACCTTCTGGTCTGGCTTTGGGTTTCCTCAGGCCTCCGTCCTGCATCAGCTCAAAGGCAAACGCCACATTGTGGACCTGAAGGAGAACAACATGGAAACTCAATGTACTGATGATGAGTTGCTAAAAATAAAAATCTTTGTATTTGACCGGCAAATGTCACTTTTTGAGGGTGTAATCACCTTCTGTTCGAAGCTCTCGGGGGTGAGGAAGAAGTTGTACAGAGGGACAAAGTAGTCTTCTAGCAGCCCCATCAGCAATATCAGGTACACGCCATCAGCAAACTAGACACACACACACACATAAATATATATATATATATATATAAATAAATATATATAAATATATATATATATACATATATATATATGTATATATATATTAAAAATATATATATAAATATATATATATATATACATATATATATATACACACAGACTGCATGTACAGCACATAAAATCTT
>CAKAKR010064485.1:38288-59109 GCA_916700685.1 Adelosebastes latens | reverse complement strand
CACACACACACACACACACACATTGCTCTCTCTGTATCTTTTGCCTGTCATGCTGTTTGCCTATATATATTTAATGTAACTTCAAGTATTGAATACTCTTATCAACATGGGAGTGGACAAATATGCCTGCTTTATGCAAATGTATGTATATATGTATTATTGGAAATCAATTAACAACACAAAACAATGACAGATATTGTCCAGAAACCCTCACAGGTACTGCATTTAGCATAAAAAATATGCTCAAATCATAACATGGCAAACTCTGAGATGACTTGACTATGACTTGCCCCAAACTGCATGCGATTATCATAAAGTGGGCATGTCTGTAAAGGGGAGACTCGTGGGTACCCATAGAACCTATTTTCAATCACATATCTTGAGGTCAGAGGTCAAGGGACCCCTTTTGAAAATGGCATTTTTTTCTCACCAAAATTTAGTAATTTATTAAGTTTGGAGCGTAGGGTACGCATCTACGCTGTAGATTCAACGCAGAAGTATAAACCAGCCTTAACCCTTACTTTTCATAAACAAACCAAGTTACTGAGTCACGCTGAACCTTATGTGTGTTTTTATCTTCTCTGGTGTCACAAAGACTGCGACAGGACCTCATAAATAATGGCAAACAGGTAGAAACAGGTATCTTGTGCCGTAATATTATAGGGGATAGTTACAGAGACCCACCTTTTCAAGTGGTCTCGGTCTGGTTGTTTAGTCCACACCAGAGTTTGACTTTAAAAGATGTATTTTGGGATCACTTCCATTTACACCTACAGTACAGTTATTCCCTGGAGGCTGCAGAATGGTCCAGTACCAGTAACGTTAGGGTAGACAGATGAGTCCCCACAAAGTCGCCGTGTGAACATGTCTGTGTCCCCACAACGTTGTCGACACACACACACACACACACAGACACGCACATGGAGCAGTTGCCTGGGAGACGGGTTTTGTGGCGGTTCATCCCTGTAATGACTTCTTCCTCTTCTTTTTTTCAGCAGAGAAACTCAAACATTCATTAAGCTCGATTACGTCAACCGACAACAAAAGAGCACAAAGACAGAGAGTCACTGGAGATGAATAGAAGAAGACAAAGAGAGAGAGAGAGAGAGAGAGAGACAGAGGGGGACACCTACAGACAACTACACTTCTGTGGTTAAAACTTCCAACAAGACAGTGTTCTAATTCCTCTTGGCCTCCATTTGTCTCTGAGTACATTTCCAATTTCAACCCTCTTGTTTTTATTTACATTTTTATTTGTTCATTAAGAAACTTGAATGAAAAAAGATTAATAAAAAAACAACAATAACATGAACTCCACTAGTTACAACCCAGTCTCACTCCCAACTCGTCAAATACAGCCATTTGGTCAGCGCCCCTCGGCATCGGAAATCGGCGCACGGAGGCACCCTTTAGCAACAGTATGTGATGAACCGCGCCTTCAACCAACTCCAACGTAAACCCACGCGTGGTGTTATTCGACGGTAGGAGAAAGTGCAAACAAGCACAAGACTTTCAACCAGGAGACTGGCGTTCATGCCCCGTATGAAACTAAAAGTAACTATGAGTTATTTTGTCACGTTAGCCTTTAGTCACGTGACTCGTCGGTATCGTTAGTCCCGTGAGTCACGTGAGTTGTTGGTATCATCTGTCCCATTACTCACGTGAGTTGTTAGCCAAGTGAGTCGTTAGTATCGTCTGTCCCGTTAGTCAAATGAGTTGTTAGTCACGTGAGTTGTTATCGTAAGTCCTGTGAGTCCCGTGAGTCGCTAGTCAGTGAAGTTAACGTCAATGATGCTCGTTTCCTAACCCTACCTAAGTGGTTGTGTTGCCTAAACCTAACTTCCTGTGAAAACGGAAGTTTTATTTTGAAAGGACACTATGCATGTAACGAGCGTATGCTGACACATCATTCCTGGTCTGTCCAAAAGTAACGCAAGAGGGGTACCCCGTGCGTCGGTCTCCGATGCCGAGGGGCACTGACCAAGCGGCGGTATTTCACGAGTTGTGAGTGAGAATGTGTTGAAAGTTAATCATTAATGCAAACATTAAAGTTACTGGAGCAACTGCTGGTGATGGAAACAGCAGAGTGAGCTCCAGCCCTCACATCATCAACATCACAGCCAAATCTAAGGACGTCAACGGTCAAAGCACCTTGACAACAGCTGGAACAAATACTTCTGCTATCGCAGAGATCACTGTTATTGTAACCAACAGCCATAATATCATACACACTGTGACACGCTGCTGATTACTGTGCTGCTGCTACGCTGCGTGACCTCCCAACACTCCTCATAACATTTTGACATCATGACTCATCTCCTGCTCTCGCCTCCGTTCAACTCTTTAACTCTCTCACCTCCTTGAAGATTCAATGTTCTTATTCCTATTTTAAAAGTCATTTTAACAATAATGTCAGTTGTGTAGCGTCTCTCGAAACCTTTACACAATGTACAATGTACAATTTAGAAGAACGTGACTGAAGTGGAACTCCGACTGGGAGCCCTTTCATTCATTTGAATTGAGCCGTTCAGGCAGCGTAACGGAGAGCCAACACAGGCCCAGCAAAACAACGCAGAGTCGGCCGGCGCAAAAAGTTTAACCTGGCTCAACCTCGGCATTTTGTTGCGACTAAAAATAGTTCCTCTGTGATAATTATCTAGAGTTGCACAATCCTGTGTGAGCTTATTATAAACTGTTGTGCAGTGGCCTATGATGAACCCTTTAAAGGGCATTCATTTATTACTCAACTAGACTCACCCTGTGTTACCTTGACTTCTCACATGCCTCCACGGTGAACGGAGAAATTTAATTCAATTAACTCAATTTGAATGAGGTGATTCAGTGTGTTATTGTATTGAGTTAGTCTTGTTTTTATTAAATCAAATTTCTTTAATGATCATAACTCGTCAGTTTCATCAACATAAATAAAGTGATGACAGATTGGCCAAGTGAAGGCAGATGTTTGTAAGGACTGAATTAATTTACTGTAATAGTGTTTTAGCTGAAATAGATTTTCTGTTATTGTCGTTAAATAAATATAATTTATGGTGCTGTTAGACTTCCCGTTAATACAGGTGCGGGCCTCCCTTTGTGTGCGGCAATGAGAGCACAGTTTTTTGACAACTGTGAACATTTTTGAAAGGCTAAACGCCAACAAATATGGATTGAAGCTGAATATTTCGTTAGATAAAAAACATGTTGTGAATTTTGGAAATGATTCCATCTATCTTTTATTGGTAAAACTTCATTTTACAGGTCCGCAAATTTCATGGTAATTAGGTGATAATTAGCAAGTAACCTATTTGAAATTTCTTTGGAATTACTGCTAAATTACCCCAATATTTACCTCAAAATGTATCAGAAATTACTTTATTATAAACATTATTTAATAATTATATGCTAAAATAGCATATAATGGTTAAAATAGGGCCCTTAGGCTTGAGAAGCGGCTGCTCTTCATCGGAGGTGGAAAACCAAAACTAATAGAAGACACTTCTGATCAGGCACAAATCATTGATTCAGGGAGTTTTTTAAATAAATTTCAAAGAAGTTATTTGCTAATTATTATCTATTTACCAGCAGACATGGAAATAAAGCATATCAATTGTCTTTGTATTCTTTTCCTGGAAATGTATTAAATAAATTACCAGCTATTGGGAAATAGCGTAATGTAATTATTAAATAATGATTATAATAAAGTTATTTTTTTTAAATACATTTTGAGGTAAATATTGGGGTAATTTGGCAGCAATTCCAAAGAAATTTCTTGCTTGCTAATAGTCACCTAATTATACAAAATATATTTAATTCAAGGATCATGCTGTACAAGCCGGAAAAAAAAATATTTTACTATCCTGTGGAGTGATTATTCTCGGTGGTTTTAGTCAAATCTTTGCCAGGACACAACGACGGCTTTACATTCTGTGTGAGTCACACAAACAAAACAAAACAAAGCATATGCAAATACTAAGACCAGTGCAAAACAAGGGAAGACAGCCGCCAAACCTGCTCAACAACCCAACCACAACCAGTCTGAAATATATATACTGTAACTACATTATGGTGGTGGTATCATTAATATGGATGAGACAACTCTCTCCAGATGCTGCCTGCCATTCGATTATGACTGAGGATTTCTAGTAGTGTAATCAACCACAGCTGCTGAATCCTGATGTTTGTTTACATGTGGAGCAGATGCTACAGATGCTACAGATGCAACATTGGCATATCAGTCTGTTGATTGGTCGGTCAGTCCACCACTTTGGTCCAGACTGAAATATCTCAACAACTACTGGATGGACCATCATCAGGTCAAATGGTGCCTGACGCTGCCTGGTGTGAATTCTGCGTCAGAGAGGATGCTGCCGCTTACTAACTAGTGATATAGTGCTTTTTAGTTATAGTTATTAATTTTTATTATTAATCATTGTTCCAAATTGATAGTTTAGTATACTATTCTATGAGACTAATTGGCTATCATGTTCTCTTTGTTAAGAAGGGTGGTGCCCCACAAGTTTACTTAATATAAATTAAGTCATATAATTACTCATTATTTTTGATAGCCATTTTAATGCGTTTTTGAGCTTCTGCACCAACATAATTTTGGTTCCCCCTTTATATTAATATATATTTTATAACATGATACTACATAATACATAATACAGAAAAGCACTAAAAATGATGCTTTCCCTCTGAGCAGCAGGTGCCTTCTCTCTGTTTCCATCTTGTGCCTCCAGGAAAACAAAAACTCTTCATGTGTAACGTAACACCAGTGAGTGAAGTGCAGACTGCTGCTTACTGGGGATTAGAGAACAAAACAGTGGAAAAGCAGCTGCAAGATGCAAGGCCAGGAGTAATATAGGCAACAAAGTTGGCCCACACACACTCAAGACAAACACACCCAGGTGAGCACAGGTGAGGGGTGATAATCTTACCTCATCCATGAGGACAGCCAGTGTCAGGTATCAATTAAAAGAAGACACCAAAAAAATCTTGACACGCTCGCTACACACATGCTACCCCGGGAACACACACACACACACTAAGGAAGTTCAATAAGTCGGGCTTCCTCTGCTCACTACCTTCAAAGCTGCTCTCAGTTGGATCAGTTTGTAGGACTGGGACGATACACCTATCTCCCGATTCAATACGATCACGATACTTGGGTGCTGATTCGATATGTATTGCGATTCTACAACTATTGCTTTTTGATATTACGATTACGATTACGATTTATTCAGACTACAACAATAAAAGCGATAACTTCCCTTTACCTCCACATAGACTCAAATGACAAAAATATATCGATTCTTGCATTCAAAAATTATTTCAAAATCATAAAAAATAAATAAATCGCGAAACATAGGTGCATTTTTTTCCCACCCCTATCAGTTTGTGTCACATCCATCTAAGAGCACGACAAACAAATTTGTTTTAAAGGAATAGTTCAACATTTTGGGCCGTACACACCAATATCAATCTCATGTCTGTGTGTTAAATACAGAGCAAGAGTCGACATGTGGTTAGCCTAGCTCAGCATAAAGACTGGAAGCAGGGGGAAACAGCTGGCCTGGCTCAGTCAGAAGTTCAAACATACACCTACAAACACCTCTAAGTCAAGTCCATATAACGAAAGCATTAAAAACACATCAGTGAAAGCATGCAAACACACCCACACACACACACCCACACACACACGTTTCCACACACTTACAGCTCTGACCGGCAGCTCCTCAGAAAACACTCTGGTTTGTTTTCG
Source organism: Adelosebastes latens (assembly GCA_916700685.1). Classification (NCBI taxonomy): domain Eukaryota; kingdom Metazoa; phylum Chordata; class Actinopteri; order Perciformes; family Sebastidae; genus Adelosebastes; species Adelosebastes latens. The sequence continues at coordinate 53,351 of CAKAKR010064485.1, read as the reverse complement.
TCTTGTTGTGAGGACACTAATGGCATGGTTCTCTGTCTCTCTCTCTCTCTTAGTGTCTATTTGTGTTTGTCCGTCTCTCTCTCTCTCTCTCTCTGTGTGATTATTACTCTGTTCTCAGCCAATCAGGGCCCACCTGAACGCACCAATCAGAGGGAGTGCAGCAGGTATGGAGGAGAGAGAGAGAGGTTTGGTGTCTGACAGGTGTGCCCGGTTTCGACATCCCACACGCCTTTTGTGTAACTGACACAGAGGATGGAGGACACACAAATATAACCAACTATACAACCAGCTCTCTCACACAGTGCATTCAAACACCTGCCAAAGTCACACACACACTTTTATAACACCTGCTGAACAGAGTACTCTCACAGACTTCGGTCTTTTTGAGGCAATAACCATCAGTTCAGTTCAATAAATCTTTATTGCCCCAGAGAGGCGGCCGCTGGAGCGTGAAGAGGAAGTGATGAAAGGCACGAAATAAGAAGCCCTTTAAAGGCGGAGATCGACTCATCAAACAGCTATGCAGCTCAAAAGTGGAAACTTCCACCTTCCAACAACTCCAAAGCTGTCTGATTGACTTGTTGTGTCTTGTTTATAGTGTTGCGAAGTTGGAGGAGTTATTTAGAGTGAAGTGAAGTTGACTTTATATTCTCACAGACAATGTTAGGTGACTGACAGTGGAAGCACTTCAAGGCTTGGAAGGACATGAAACTCTCCTGCTTAAATCATCAGAACAAAAGATGAACAACTGTGTAAGAAAAGTTTCTTTGATAAAAATTAAGGCTGTCAAAGTTAATTTGTTTTAACGCCACTAATTTCTTTAACGCATTAACGCAATCAATCTTTCGGAGGTTGTAGCAGACTCAGTTTTAAAGCTAGAGTGAAGACACTGGTATCATATGAAACTAGAAATCCTAATGAATCCATTGTCAGTACGGTCTATTGTACATCGATTCTGGAGCTCCTTGACATGAAAAAGTTTCTAAATTTTTCTAACTTCAATCTATGTCCATCGCTCACCTTATGCTCCTCTGGGAAGCAGCCTTAGCAAAGTAAATAAATACATAAATAAATAAATAAACAAACAAACAAACAAACAAACAAACAAATAGTTATAATAGTATGCATATTTACAATATTTTTATTGTTCAACACGGGCCATTTCAGTAGAGACATTAAATATGACAATAGAATAGAAATAATTTTGTTTTACTTTTGTACTTTGTAGGCGGTAGTCGCTTTCAGTCCAAAATGGCGGAAGCGCAGCTCTGCTGCTGGGCGCTGACGTTGCAATGGAGCGAACACTTGACTTTCACTTCTTAGCAATATACGTTCTTTGCGGATAGTCAGACCCTGGTTGAAGCTGGCCGATGCTGCACGTTTAAGGGGCGGGACTTAGCGAAGGGTCAATTGCTAGTAAAAGCATCCAATCACAGAGCTTGAAATGAGGTTGTGTGCTCCGATATCTGTGACGATTGCTGTTATTGTAGAAACCTGTACTGTAGAAACGACATGTTTTGTTCCCGACTGCAACAACAAAGAGTCCTGAATTTACCACCGCTCTAACTCCCCCCTCTGACTGGCTTCTTCTCCTTAGAAGCTGAGGCTCATGGGTATTGCAGTTTTTGATGACGTACCATACTGATGGAGAAAACATGAATTCTCAGAAATAAATCAAACTGATAGTTGTAACATAAACCTCATTGTTATGATTAATTTATTCAGGAGACTTCTGAGTTTCTATGTTGAGGAACATTTAGGAGATTATCAAAGGAAAACAAAAAGAAATTTCCTGTCCCTGCTACTGTACCTTGACTACTTCTGCTTGTTTGAGACGTCTGGTGTGTGCTACAGCCGCCAGTTGACACACATATTGTGTGTAAAAACTGCTTTTTCTGCTCAAATTTAGCCTGTATTTGTCTGCTTGTATTTGAAAACTCAGCAAGACGCTATAGTCCAAAGGTGAACGCGGCTCAGGTATGCAGAGTTTGACCTGCTGCACAGTCCACTGCACATGGCCACAACAAGCAAATCAAGGTCCACCAAACCTCCGAGTCTGCCTCAGTACAAGCCCAGTAGAACAGAATACAATACACATATTCAATAATTCAAATACATCTACTTTTATAAAAACAGACCTGAGAGCAGTCGACTTATCGTGGTTCCCCATCAGGAAGCCGATCAGATCGACACGCACCGCTGCTCTCTGCTTGTCCGGAGGAGAAATTCTCACGCCTTCCCTCATCGCCACACCTTCCCAGAATGCCATGTGTGCTTCTACACCTGTCCTGCGGTGTGTGTGTGTGTGTGTGTGTTTTTGTGTCTGAAGTCTAAAGTCCTGTATTGTGTTATGCCTCTCAAGCGTCTTTCAGTAAATAAAAGCTGCAGTAGCAACAGCAGCCTTGCAAAGCAGTCACACCCCGAACCCAAATACATACCTGGCTTTGTACTTGGCTTAGCATCAACCTGAATATTAAAAGAGATGCTACGTGCACACAAGCTTGAGAAATCCCCATTATTCAATGAGGGGGAGCAAAGTTATAGTGTTGCTACCCCACTTTTCGGTCTTTTTAAAAATAACCTTATTATCATACAGTCCCCGCAATTATATATTATTATATTTAAGCCGTCTATATCAATGATCATCTTACTATTTTCAGCGACTGACAAAAACAAGACAAATAAATAAAAGATGAATGCAAAAATTAATAAAAATAAATTCATAAATAATTAAAAGGGAAAATTAAACAGAAGAGTAAATAAATAATGGGATTAATACAAAGATAAATAAATAAAGAAGCAATTAAAACAGAAATATCAATTTATGTCACATTGACATATGTTATTAATTAATTAATTAATGGCTCCAATTATTTTTAATATTAATTTTGCTGCATTTAATGACATATTTATTAATTTATTGCGTCACTTATTTGAGTCATTTATTTATTAATTCATTTATTTTTTATTTTGGCAAGTTCCGTCCTCCATAGTACATGCCATGCCGTGAACTTTGTAAAACAAAGCTTACTTCAGGTAAAGCTGTCACCGGTATGTCTCCCTTGGGTGCCAGGATCAAATATCAACAAACACGTTCAAATAAATCTTTAGGAGAACGATTGGCAGCGACTGGATCTGAAGATTTCGGATTACAATCACGCACTGTATGATTTTATCTGCCGTTTGTCACCGGCACCAACTGGCCCAGACTGGAACGGACTCGGTCCAACTTGGTCCGATCAGTCGTCACGCCCAAATCTCATTCATAATCGGCTCAACATATGTCATAATGTGTGTGGCGAGGAACGAGCTAGTTAACTAGCTAGCAGTTAGTTGAGGTTAACTGAGCAGATGGAGCTGTAGTTCAGTGTTTTAGAGTAGTAGTAAAGCTAAGACAAGTCACTAACAGTCTCACAGCTACTAGATAAAGACAAAGAACGTTAGTGGATTGACCAGATATACAACATGCTGCTCTCTGTTTACAACCTCACTGGCGTGTGAAGAAAGAAGTGAATTTTGGTACATTGAATACTATGAGTTCACTTTCACTCTCTAATTAACTACATGCTGCATGTAATAATCAGTTATGGCAGGGCTGGTAATGAATGATAGATAATAGGAAGTGAACAGTGTTTGCCTGCCTGTTCGTGTGTGTTTATTCCAGACAACCAGCTCTGATTTGGACTATGAACCAGGATGTACAGCAGAATCTTGACCAGTTACAGATTACACTGGCTGACTGCAAAGAAGGAACGAAGGAAGAAAGGAACTTCTTAAGCTGTCATTCATATTAGTCATCCATATGGGCTTTTTGTACAAAGATACAGTTCTAATTCAACATTAGCATAAAGGTGCTTGAAGCCTAACAAAAGCTGATTGCAAAACTAATGTTTGAGTAAGAAATATAATGATTATACTTTTGATATTAATTTGAGTGACCTATAGAGTAGAAATATCATTTGCTGGTTTAAAAATTCTGCTGTAAGTAAGGCTACGTAAAAAATTGTAAGACAAAACACTGGGCTCTGAGGACGTATGATGGACATTTGTCATTGTTTATGACATTTTATAAAATGGTTAACTCAAATCAATCATCACCTTTAAGGTTATGGAGAAGTGGATTGAGCAGATTGACCATCTCCAGAAAGAAATCCACCTGTTGAATGACATGCAGCGCTACGGAAAGACGAGGTTCCACTATGTTTCCCAGCAGAAATACACCAACAACTGCATTTGCAGCACCACGATTCAGAAACTATCTGATAAGTGGCCAGATGAAGTGGAGCAACATCCTCGCCACGTCAAGCAACACACCTCCACCTAACAAAAAAAGGCAAGTCTAGTACAAGCAGATATCAAAATCATCCCAGTGACACTGGACAGTTCCTCAGAGGTTGCACAATAAATGACAACATACAATAATGTAAATATAGAGCAAAATAATGAAATCAATATAACGCTAGCCTGTGATGAAAAACGAAATATATACAGTATAGCTGCTAGTGTACGTTCCATAGCAACCGCCTCGGTATGTGCAGACAGCCCAGGAGGGCCTATTCTATTGTGAGCATTATTATTTATTTATTCATAAACTAGAATTACCGCCTCGCAATTGTGTGCCTCCGCCAACCAGTCAAGTTACAGTTTACATCCATGTCTGTCCAAAATTTGTATGAAATTGTCATAATTGTTAGGATATGAATTCTTGTGTTACCGCCAAAAACATGTTTTGTGAGGTCACAATAACCTTGACCTTGGTCAGTTCATCCTTGAATCCAAGTGGACATTTGTGCCAAATTTGAAGAAATTCACTCAAGCTGATCCTGAGATATCACGAGAATGGGACGGACGTGAGGTCACAGTGACCTTTGACCACCAAAATCTAATCAGTTTATCCTCGAGTCCAGGTGGACGTTTGTGCCAAATTTGAAGAAATTAGCTCAAGGCGTTCCTGAGATATCGCTTTCACAAGAATAGGACGGACGTAAGGTCACATTGACCGTTGCCCACCGAAATCTAATCAGTTGATTTTTGAGTCCAAGTGGACGTTTGTGCCAAATATGAAGAAATTAGCTCAAGGCGTTCCTGAGATATCACGAGAATGGGACGGGCATAAGGACACAGTGACCTTAACCTTTAACCTTTGACTAGGGCTGTCCCGAATACCTTTTTTTTGGGCTTCAAAGCTTCGGTGAAAAATATTCAAAGGTATTCAAAGCTTCTAGTAGTGTAATTGAAGTAGTGGAAGTAGCTTCCACTACTCTACACACACTCACCCCTACACACAACAAACGATATTCGTATGAGAATAACTATTAATAATTCATGTTGAATATAAATTGTGGGATTATTCCTTATTTCATGGGCTATTTTGGGATTTATACATTATTAAAACATACTTATATATATATATATAAAAACAAAACAAAACGAAGCATTCGAATACTGATTTGGAGGTCGATTACCAAGGCAACAGTCGAAGCATTCGAGTCAGCCCTACCTTTGACCACCAAAATCCAATCAGTTCATCCTTGAGTCCAAGTGGATATTTGTGCCAAATTTGAAGAAATTCCCTCAGGGCATACCGGAGATGTCGCGTTCACGAGAATTGGATGGACGTGAGGTCACAGTGACCTTGATTTACTACAATCTAAAATAGGTGTTTCCCCTTGTTGCTAAGTTTCCTGCTCGTCACTACCCATCAACCAGAGAGTTTTCCCTGTCAACCTTGCTTTCTCTCTCACTCACTCACTCGAGTTCTGCTACCTGACTTCAACCCGATGGGCTTAGTAGAAATAGCCAAACTTAACAGGCGAGCTAAAGGTCAATATTGGATTAAATGAAACAAAAACATGGCTTTGGATTTCAGGTTTGGGTCTCAAATTTGACAGCACCAGTCTGATTCACTTCACTCGTATCTTATAGAAACGCTGATGCAGGGTTTGGGTCTCAGTTTGAGGCCCGTGCAGCAGTCACAACACATTCACACAGAGTCTGTACCTGCGGATGGTGAGCTGCAGAGTCTTGTAGGATCCTTTAACCAGAGCGATGGCCTCCTGTCTGTATCCGGTCAGCTCCACCTCGTTGATGATGATGATCTCATCCCCCACCAGCAGCGGCTGCTCCAAACGGTCGGCCTTACCGCCCTCCTCTACCTGCACACACGCAAACACACAAATACCTAAGGCCAGATTTACTGAGAAAATGGCGCAGCGCAAATGTGCACTGCAGAGGTCAATGATTTTGCGGGAGCAATTTGCATGTATTTAGCTAATGATTTAGCTCAGCTCATTATGCAGTCAGGTCCTGAGCTCAGAAAAGAAATAATGGAGTGACCTCAGAGGTCTGCTGGGTTCATACTGCAGTCCTCCCTCGCCTGCAGTCTTTGTGCTAAGCTAGGCTAAACACATCCTGGACATATCTCTGTACTGGAAACACAGTGATGAAACTTGTTGAGTCACACTTGCTGTGGCCAGCCGTTATCAGGGTTTCTATTGTTCTGGTAGGTAGGACACACTTGTGGTGTGTGCATGTGCGTGTTAGAGTTGGGAAAGTAGGAGATGTTGGCTGTTTGCCTGGTGGCTTTGTCATTCTCGCATCCTGTCTGTCCCTATTATTCTTTACAGGGTTTCATTTGAAGGTCTTTTTTTCAAGTTTGTGTAGAAAACTTTTTTATTTTTTAATTAAATTTGTCCTAACTCTTGGCCACACCCAGATGGTGTCCACAGTAGGACTTCACTGCATCTCGACCTGTCTTTTTTAATTAAATTGACAGTTCCCTTGCTCTACACTGCAAAACAAGCTCAGTCTCTTTATTTTCATGTCTTCTACGTGGATAATCAACTTGCGAGGATGCTAACTTTTTGCCTGGGACCTGTTGTCTGTCTTTTAGAATCATGTTTGTGGCCATCAAATGTATTTTTTTAGACCCTTTTGCATATTTTTGTTTTAAAACAAGTCCGCTGGAGGAAAAGTTTTAATAAGCTAGCTAGCTACAGCTGATAAAATCTATCAGTGTCATTTCAACCTGCAGCAAAAATTTAGACATCATTGTTGTTGTCTAAAGTGATGATGATTCAACAGACACACACAGACATACTGTATATATCAGCATGACCCCTCTCATTATCAGCACTGCCAATGATGCCTCTTAGCAGCCTGTCAGTGTGTGTACAACATCAGAACGTATGTCTGGGTCTGTGTGTTTATTACGGCGTGTGCATGTGTGTGCTTGTGTTTTGTCCTCTTTAAGGTCAAATTGTCTCGTGGTCTTGTCTCTCTGAGATAAGCTCAATCAAACCCTAAGTTGGTCGTCAAAACGTCTCTGCACAAACATCACCAGCTCAGACTGGATTCCTGGACGGATGAATTCATTGTGAAATAAAAACATGTTTTCTGCTGTGATTCTCATTTAGTGCCCACCCAGTGAAGTCAAACAGTTCAGCTGAGAATAAAAACTAGGTGGGCCTCGCTACTCTGACTGTGACTTGATGCATGAGAGACTTGATCACATTTTCTTTTCTTTTTACCTCCTTCCCTCAAGAGGCTTTGCCTTTTGCCAGCACGCCATTGTAAATAAGAATTTGTCCACAGTTGCAGCATGTTCTCCATCTTGACGCTAGCGTGGTGAACAACAGATTAGCACAATAACAGAGGTAGACTAAAATACTAAAATGACAAAAAACACCTTTGGGAAAAATGTATTTGACGTTTATTTGACTGTTTTGTTTGCTCCATGTCCCATCCGCTAACATGGAGGAGGCGGGCTTTATGGCTTTATGGGGGTGATGGAGATACAAATTTACGCTAAATTGTGGCAAGCAAAAACTGGCATGGCCATTTTCACAGGGGTCCCTTGACCTCTGACCTCAAGATATGTGAATGAAAATGGGTTCTATGGGTACCCACGAGTCTCCCCTTTACAGACATGCCCACTTTATGATAATCACATGCAGTTCGGGGCAAAAACCATGCAGTTTTTTGCGTGCAGTATAAATAAATATTTTTGCCTTTTCTAAAATGGTTTATTTCTAGTGTGTCATTATAGCGTGACAGTTTCCCTAAAATTTGAATTAAAAAAATCGCAATATATCGCCATATATTGAATCGCTACCTCTGTATCATGATACGTATCGCATTGCCAGATTCTTGCCAATACACAGCCCTATTGTCCACCCTGTCTTTGCCCAAATTAAGATTTTCTGACAAACCAACTGACAAAGATGAATCTGAATCAGGAACCTGTAGATTACTCCACAGGTCAAAGGTCAGGTTCACCGTGAGCGCTAGAAATGAAGCACCAAAAAGTGTCTTTATTTAATAGTTGTTTTCACATACTTTCCTTTGATTGACAGCACTGTCCTGAAACAATAAACCCCGCCCATCTGGGACTCTTTGAATGTTAAAACAACTGCCAGGAATTTCTCACAGGGTGTGTCTGACCCTCTTCGGAATTACAACATGTGTTGCTTTTCAACAAAAGCATGATGTGTTTGGGCCCACACACTGTAGCTCCAACATCTGAAGGGTCCTCAAACAGGGTTCACGCTCATATACTGTATGTGCTGAGTGACTTTAATCACCTATGTACGGTGGCCCTGAGGGGGCAAAACACGACAACATTACAGAAAACCCATCAATAAATGGGGGGATCGGTGTGAGGCCCGGGCAACTGACAAACCAAGATGGGTTTTCCAAAGTATCTATGACATGTATGCCGGAGTAACACAAATGTGAGATGTGTTTAATGAGCTGTGTGAGCTGATATAAAGGAAATGAAACATCCTCTCTGAAAGAAAGCCAGCGTGTTAAAATGTAAACCATTGCTCAGCTCTGTAGAGCAGTGCACATGCCTGCACTGTTTGCCTTTTTCAGGAGTAAATATACCCAAATAAGGCCCGCAGAATCACTCGGTAACTCTGTGAGAGTGTGTGTGTGTGTGTCACTGACTTTGGTATTCCAGCTGAAATTCATTATCCTGCAGACGGAGATATCCAAACAGAGCGGCTCAGCCTGTTCATACCGTGACTGAAACAACATACCTCCTCTAATCAATAAAGACTGTGTGATTTGGGGAAAATATCCTCAGACAGCAGTGGGGGAGCTCCGCCAAGAAAAAGTACTGAATTAATATTGAACAGCGAAGTTCCTTGGTGTGGATGTGAGTTACAGTATATGTGCAGTAGGGGACGGCGGATCGATGTGAAAATATTGATACCTATCAATACCTACGTCTCGTTTTGAAGATCGAAAAAAAGGGATCAGTTTTTCTCTTCTACACCCATTTGCATTTTATCAGAGTAGAACTGCCTGTGCAAAAACAATTATCTGTTGTACCGTTTGCTTCTCACTGCTGTTGTGATGTTGTTAAAATAAAAACAGCTAAAAAATGGATGCAAAAATTACACAAAACTTTCAACTTCTTTACGTTTATAACAAGAACATGTAAAGTTACAAACTGAAAGTGGATGCAAAAATGTGTTTTTTTGTGCGCAATCCAAAATAAATTCATACAAATATATGAAGCGATCAAGTGTCCGCCTCTCTCTCTCTCTCTCATATTGGTCACTTGTTTCGGGATTGTTTGGGGGTGAGAGTTGCTTCTTTTGGGCTTGTTTCTGTAGACCTGGTTGCTTGTTTCTCTCGTGAGATCTGGCAACACTGGCTGAGATAACCCTGATGACATCACTATGACCTATCATCAATGTTATTTACTCAGACCTGACAAAACTCCTTCACAGTCAGAGAAACAGAACACATGGTACTAAATTTACTGGATTCTCGCTATGTCACAAAGATCACACAAGAATCGCGGGATCATATATCACGCGAAAATCCATCTCGTCAAGCTTCAAGTAAAGCGTTTGTGTCCGGCAAGCCAGATCACGGACCAGTGCCAGTTTGGTGCCAGTCATGAGACCTTCAGATTAAGACTAATTAAAACTATTTAACCTGAGCTGAACAGCCTGGATTAACAGAAACCTTCACTGTGACCTCTGACCCCCAACTCAGAACCACAAGAAATGTACTGCACCGATGATAAACAAGCTGAGGGGGGGTTACACTACACTAGAAGAGGAAGAAGAGGAGATTCAGTGTGGACGGAGAGCCAGAGAGGACGTTTTCAGATTTAGTGTGAGCAGAGAGAAAGACAGACAACACACAGAGAGACATTAGATGGAGACAAACGGAGACTGAAAGGGAGACATACTGAGAAAAAAAAAGAGGCTGAAAGACAGACGGTCAGTCATCAGGCAGATGTTGGGTCAAACACGGAGAACGGTGCGAACACTGATCTAATTACAGTACAAAATAAAAGCATGAGTGTGTTCAAAAGCACCCAGGAAAACACATAATTCACATTCTTGTCCTATTTAACAGCAGTTTGGCCCTCGTCCCAGAATGACCTCCACACACACACACACACACACACACACACACACACACACACACCAGCCTGCTGATTTGCATTTTAATAAAATGAGGCCACCGTGGCTGTAAGGACAGAAGGGGAATCATTAGGGATCCCTTTCCTTGTTACAGTAGCTGTACTCAGCTAAATAAGATAGCATGACAAATCAGTACAATACTATAGACTATCATACTCACTGTACCACCACCTACAATCATATATAAGGCCAGGGCTGAGCAAGTAATTGTTTTAAAATCCAAATCACACTTTGAAAGTGCCATATTTTAATTAGGCTATAACTCACATTATCAATGATGCATTATTAAGCTAAAGGAGGTGAAATAAATATTCAGCAACCATCGATTTTGCTAAAATAACAACTTTTTTATCAGGTTAATGTCAATTCTGTGAGCTTGTCAACTACAAAATTAAACTCTGCATGCGTCAAAATCTGTATTTCTGTAGAATAATGTTTACCCATGTGCTTCCCTTAGGTCTTAAGGTTGTGGTATTTGTCTTAACTTTGGTATTTTTCAACTTAAACCCTATTTTCCTTTTTGTTTTTGTGTCTAAGTGACGGAAAACACTTTTTGAAATTGGTCCAGTATTGAGGGAGAACGCTGCAGCCACCAGCCGCTAAACAAGCTGTAATGTCATCATTTGGGGGCAACCTGATACCGTCCGTATACGTTATGCATAACCTAACCTAAGACCCAGTGGTTATAGGTGTTGCAGAGATGACTGGCTGTGGTTACGGATAATATTTGGTGCAGGTTAAGGTAAGGGGAAATAATGTTATTTGTTGCATTATGGGAAATGTAGGTTCCACTGTTTTTGGAGCTTGACCCATAACTAAAATCAGGATATCTCTTCCTCTGTTGCTTTGATTTTGATTTTGATTATTATTTTTGAAGGTTTTATGTTTAAAGGTACTCTAGGTAACAATTTGCATGCATTAATTGCTTTGTATTTCCGATTGTTTGTTACATATAACAGCCTGTGGACTGATTTCTATAAAAAGGACTCAGGATGGTTTACTTATCGGCCACCGGTGTCATTAATAACAAGGATTTATTTTCTGAAAGTTACATATAGTACCTTTAAATGTCTCTTGTGAGGCACCCATCTATAAGGAAGTGTCATATTGCTGGAAAAGCCTTCCTTTAAATTGCAATCTCAAAATAATGGTCAAAGGACCATTATGTCACTAATGATAGATAGATATAGATAGATACATAGACAGTATAGATACATAGATAGACAGTATAGATACATAGATAGACAGTATAGATACATAGATAGACAGTATAGATAGATAGATAGATAGATAGATAGATACGTAGATAGACAGTATAGATACATAGACAGATAGTAGATAGATAAATAGATTGATTGATTGAGTATAGATAGATAGATAGATAGATAGATAGATAGATAGATAGATAGATAGATAAATAGATTGATTGATTGATTGATAGATAGATAGATAGACAGTATAGATAGCCTGTCACAGGTGCAAATGTACATCACATGTGTAACACACATTATAAGATGCCACAGTGAGGAAGAGTCCTGTACCTTGGAGATGATGAGCGGCTCTCCGTGCTCCAGGCCGCCCTGCAGGGTGAAGCCCCACGGTGCTCCACCCTGCAGCAGGGCCTCCACCAGCACCCAGCCGCCTCCACCTCCTCCTCGACCCGCAGCCTGCTGCTGCTGCTGGAGCTGCTGCTGCTGGAGCGACGCCCGGACGCCGTTCTCCATGCCCGGCTCCTCTCTGTGTCCTCAGCCCGGCGGACTGAGGAGGAGGAGGAAGAGGAGGAGGGAACCGGACTGCAGAAAACGATCTCTCCTTTACAAACACATTTCCTTCATCTTCATTCATTTACAACTCCTCGAAGATAGGAGAAAAAAGGAAACAAGGAGGTGTCCGAGCAGCACCGAGCTGCAAAGTGTTTCCTGCAAAGTGCATTCCTGAAGCGCAGAGAGCGACTGATCCTCCGGTTAAAAAGAGACTCCAACAAACACCCGGAAACTGTCCTGAGAGGAGGTTATAAAGTTTACTGAGAGGAGAAAGTCCTAAAACTTCTAGATGAACGAAGGTCAGATCAGATCAGATCAGATCAGATCTGCACAGACAGGAATCCAAACCTCCTCTCTCTCTCTCTGTCTCTCTCTCTCTGTCTGTCTCTCTCTCTCTTTCTATCTCTCTTCCGAAAATCAGTTTAGCATCACAATAGGATTTACTGCGACTCACTGAGCGAAAAGAAAAGAGAGAGAGAGAGAGGTGGAGTGAGGTAGAGAGAGAGAGAGAGACAGAAAGAAGGGGGACAAGAGAGGAGAGGTGGGCAAGGAAAGAAAAAAAGGAAAGAAGTTAGAAATAGATGAAGAAATAAAGAAAGAAAGGAAGAAAGAAATAAAGAGAGAGAGGGAGGTAAGAAAGAAGGAATGAATGAAGAAAGAAAGGAAGAAAGAGAGAGGTAGGAAAGAAGGAATGAATGAAGATATAAAGAAAGAAAGAAAGAGAGGTAGGAAAGAAAGAAAGAGAGAGAGGTAGGAAAGAAAGAAAGAAAGAAAGAGAGGTAGGAAAAAAGGAATGGATGAAGAAAGGAAGGAAGAAAGAAAGAAAGAGAGGTAGGAAAGAAAGAAAGAAAGAAAGAGAGAGGTAGGAAAAAAGGAATGAATGAAGAAATAAAGGAAGAAAGAATGAAAGAGAGGGAGGTAGGAAAGAAGGACTGAATGAAGAAAGGAAGGAAGAAAGGAATAAAGAAGGAGAGGTAGGAAAGAAGGAATGAAGGAATGAATGAAGAAAAATGGGAGAAACTTGTAGAAAGGGGAGAATTTAAAGAATAAAAGAGAGAGAGAGGAGTGAATTAAAGAGGGACATCATGGACTGAGAGCGGAGTGTTTCTCTGATGAGTTGTAATCCAATCCTTCACAGCGGAGCTGAACTCTGCAGCAGCAGCAGGTCTGACACACTGTCACCATTCACACTGGAACCAGATTACTGTGGAGAAACCACATTAAACCGTCTGCTGGATCAAATCGTTTACACGCTTCACAATAAACTGACAACCAGAGTTCACACCTGCTGGTTGATGAGCAGGAAGCGTCTCATCGGCGGCACTTAAAGGGACTGTTTGTAAGAATCAGAAATTGGTTGTAACAGCGACACCTGTGGCTGTTAAGTCAACGACAGTCGGCGTCTTGTCGCTCGCGCTCGCCCGTGTGCACGCGCTACTTGAATGTGAGCGAGCATCCGTCAAAACAGTGAGGCGAAACACGTCAGCTAAAACCCACAATATCACTATATATTTCACCTGCTTGGCAGTAATGTTAGCTGACCAGACGAAGGTCTCTCCATGTATTAATGCTGATCCTAGTGTTGGCTTTTCCTGCTTCAGCCTCCCGACCGCGGCCGGAGGGGGAGACACCGGCACCCGGTCGGAGACGATAATGTTACTCGCTGCGGAGCCCCGTCACTTCACAAGACACGGGAAACCTCTGTTGGTCTGGAGGAGCTGCAGCATTTATTTCTGCACAAACGTCCACTGTACATTCACTAGATATTCTCAGAGCTACAAAGTATTCTGCAGTGTGCGCGCATGCACGTGTAGAGGTGGAGCGAGCTGAGCGAGAACGAGCGTGGTGAGTGAAGGCAGGCAGGCAGAGGAGCAGAGTACAGCAGAGACTCCGGCTCTGGAGACCAAAGCTGGAGGACACCGGAGGACACAGAGGAACATGATTTTTTTCAGATTACCTTACTCATACACTACTGTCAGGATGTAGTGACCGTTATATAAAAATAACTTTTTAAAATCATATTTGCTCCAATTCTACCTACTGCAGCTTTAAACTTGAGGCCTCAGATGACTTCTCGTATGTGAAAAGGATCAGTCGTAGTGAGAATAAACCCACAGCGAATTCAGTTGCAGCTTGTTCCAAATCACACTGAGTTGACCGTGGTATCGCATGTTGGCCTCGCTCAGAGGCCATCCTTACCATAATAATAGCACTACTTTAGGAGCAACGGAAGTCAGAACACGGCGGCTGGCGGTACCACGGTTTTGCACTCTGTGTGGCTCACGTTACCACAGTTTCACAAGCGTGTTGGAGAACGACAGTGGCCTTCAGGTAACGTAAAAAACATGAAAGGTCTCTCTCTAGAGCCAGTGTTTGGTTTGTCCGTTCTGGGCTACTGTAGAAACATGGTGGAGCAACATGGCGGACTACGTGAAGAGGACCCGCTCCCCATGTAGGGCTCATTCTACGCTAATGAAAACACACTGATTCTTAGTTTTAGGTGATTATACAGATCCCCTAAATGTTACACACATTTTACGCTGATCATGTGAGGAAGATCATGTAATTCAATTTTTATCTGAAAGCAGGAAAATAAAAAAATATATGAAAGAAACAATGAAGTTTTAACTCCTCAGTGACAGCAGCCACTCAGCTTGTGTCACAGTAAAAATTCAGGTGAAGCAACAGCAGTCCCTCAGCTTGAGCTGGGTGTGTTGGCAGTTGGGAATGTGCTTTGATGGACGTGTCATCAAGTGTATCAGCTAACAGGGGTTAAAGGTCATAGGTTTTTTTTTTATGAAGAGTGGAGAGGATGGTGACGTTTTCTGCCTGAAGCTCAGTTGTGATGGATT